>CM061133.1:141337740-141362740 GCA_030789695.1 Scilla litardierei | reverse complement strand
TGCCAACAGGTGAAGGCTGAGCACCATCGTACGGCTGGGTTGCTACAACCACTTCCTATTCCGGAGTGGAAGTGGCAACATATCACGATGGATTTCGTGACTAGTTTGCCTCGGACCCTGAAACAGAATAACACAGTCTGGGTGATCGTTGATCGGTTAACCAAGTCTGCGCATTTCATCCCCTTCCGAGTGGGCCAGTCTACGGAAGCTTTGGCAAGGAAATATCTAGAGGTAAAATTTCGTTTCTACATCTCTTTAATTTTCCTCTTTGAGTAAGTGGTGACGTAGACCGTGTGCATGCAGGAGATTGTACGCTTACACGGAGTCCCCATGAGCATCGTGTCTGACAGAGACTCGAGGTTCACATCTCAGTTCTGGAGAAGTCTGCAGGAGAATTTAGGTACGAGTCTGAGTTTCAGCACGGCGTACCACCCGCAGACCGATGGCCAGTCCGAGCGGACTATTCAGATACTGGAGGATATGCTGCGAGCTTGTATGCTCGATTTGAAGGGATCTTGGAAGGACCATCTTCACTTGGTGGAGTTTTCTTATAACAACAGCTACCAGGCGAGCATTGGCATGGCACCGTTTGCTGCCTTATATGGGAGAAAATGTCGATCACCACTGAGCTGGGATGACATTGGAGATTGGGAGCTGTTAGGTCCTGAGATGATAGTGGAAGCTGTGGATGTCGTGAGGGACATCAGGGAGAAGCTTAGAGTTGCACAGGATCGCTTCAAGCATTGGGCTGATGCCAAGAGGAGACCGTTGGAGTTCCAGCCTGGAGATCACGTCTTCCTGAAGATTTCACCGAACCGTGGAGTTATTCGTTTTGGGAAGAAGGGAAAGCTGAGCCTGAGGTATATTGGGCCATTGATGTGCTGGAGCGTGTGGGATCAGTGGCCTACCGCCTTGCTCTGCCACCATCTTTGGAGGGTGTTCACGACGTATTTCACGTATCTCAGTTACGTCGGTACGTCAGTGATCCATCGCACACTGTGGATTTCTCAGAGATTACGGTCAGTCCAGACCTGACATATGACCAGCAGCCTGTGCAGATTTTGGACCGTCGATAGAAGCAATTGAGGAATAAGGTAGTCGACCTGGTGAGAGTGATGTGGCATTACGGATCACCTGGAGAGTCCACTTGGGAGCGTGAGGAGGAGATGAGGGAGCGTTATCCTTTCCTGTTTACTGATTAGGGTTGTCGATTCCGAGGTCGGAATCTTTATTTTAGTGGGGTAGAATGTAACGGTCGCTTTCCGACCTTATGATTTTCTGCGTGCACGTGCTTTATCGTGCACGTATTTTATTTGGCTATTTCTGGATTCTGATATATGCGATGTGGTATGCCGTTGTGATCATTTGGTAGTGTAGAATTTTATAGTAATTTTTGGAAACGTCATTTCACAGCTCGTTTTCTCGCAAAATGACTTTAAACGATAGGGGCGTTTTAGTCAATTGGCTCAAAATGCCGTTTCCAATTTTACGTAAATTTTTGGTAGGCATTACGCACGATCGGGCTCTATAGATCTGTGCGTCTCGTCTCCATGATCGCCCCGGTATTTTCGGATTATTTTTCTGACGCCCGGATTGAGAGATATCACCCGGATAAATCTGGACCGTTGATTTGCCCTGATCAATTTCGAAATTCAAATTGATTAGCCAAATCTGGCTATATCCCAAATTATTTGCACAAGAATCTTTCCTAAACTGCCTACTCTATGGACCCCTAGACTTTCCCCCAAATTGTACCCCTACTATCCCTTACCCTAACACATTTAACCTTTAACCCTATGTATATTTATCAAAATCTAATATTATTAAAAACCCTACATCACCTTTTCCCTTCACGTGCAAACCAAAAGACCTAGGTTAAAAATTTTCATACAGCCGCCACCAACCTCAAAGCCCCGAGCCCTACTTTTCCCCGAGCACACTCACCCGCATCTCCCCATCGCCCTAGACCCTGCCGGCGGCAGACCCCTGCACCGTCCGTCGACGGCCCACAACGTCAGCCCGCCTCTCTGACGTCGCCTCAGCCGTAGCACCCCGCGCTGCTACGGAATCCCGATCGCCGGAGCCCGCCTTTGCCGTCAGCAACCTTCCCCGATAACACTGCAGCCCGTGCGACGCCGCAGCCACCGGAGGATCGCCGTGAGACGCCGCTCGAAGCCCCTATCCGCTGAGTGGCCGTTTTCGATGCCGACTGCTCCTACAGTCGCCACCGTAGCCTCGTACAGCTGCCTGCAGCCTCCGACGTCGCCTGCGACCTCGTCGGCACCTGTACAGCGGCGACCCCGCGGTCCACGCAACCCCCGACCACCCCGGAGCCCCGTCCGCTACCCTTGGCCACTTCAACGGCCTGCCGACGGCCTTTTTCCTCCCCGCAGCAGCCACGGCAGCAGCCCAACGGATGCTGCTCGATTTTTTGACCACCGCAATAGCCTCCCCGACCGCCAAAGGATCACCTCCGACCCTCCCCAAGCTGCTGCCGCCAATCCACATCCTTTACAGCCCTCGGCCGACCCCGGTGACGTCAAAATGACGTGTTGATCCGTAGTTAGCTGTTTTGGTGGCCGCTTAACGCCGTCAACGTCATCTACGGACCACTACCAGGATTTTCTTCGCTGTCCGTCATCCCTACTCGCTGCTCACGCACTTCGTCCGCTGCCCGGACGAGTCTCGCTACGCTACCCGTAGCCGAGACGCCGTAGACGACGCAGATCTTCTACCGTTCAGACGCTACGTCCGCACTACTCCAAACACCGGACAGGTTGGTTCCCCTAACTCGTAGTGAAACCCACACAGTAGCAAAACTGAAAACCTAACTAAAATCGGCAACTTAACTCATTAAATTTAATTTCTGCTATCTTAAAACGATGTGGAACCGAAGACCGATGATCAGACTTTTGACTGTGCACATAGGATAGAATCGTCGGATAGGCTGATCAGACAACTTGACTCGTGACTATTATGGTAGCCACGTTCAACCTAGAAATGAACCTAAATAGGAATTTCTAAAATCGCGACCTGACACCGTCACCGTGACTGTTTCAGACGGACTACCACGGACGCGACGACTGGACGAGACGCCCCGGACGGACGACACACTCGCCACCGCAGGCAAGTGTACCCACTTGTGTTTTGACTGCGTCTTGGTTTTAAATTGTTAGAACTGTTAGACTGTGAGTGTATAGAACCGGACGTGAAATGATAGCGTCGGGATCACCCTGACGGCTTAGACTTGACGACGAAGTCTAAGTCTGACAAATAACAACTTTGACACCATAGGATTATCTTGTGCGTGCATGCGTGTGGACACCCTAGAATAACATCTCCCGTACACTGGTCGTGTCATGTCACTGTTACACACAAAGCCTTTGGGCGTTTCAGATGCTTCCCGAGCGGAAGTGATCTCCGTGATACAAAAAGCCTTCGGGCGTTTCAGATGCTCTCCTTGCGGGAGCGATCTCCGTGATACAAAAAAGCCTTCGGGCATTTCAGATGCTCTCCTTGCGGGAGTGATCTTCGTGATACAAAAAGCATGCGGGTGTTTCAGGTGCTTCCCTAGCGGAAGTGATCTCTGTACTTCTTGTCCTGAGTTCTGGGGTTTGGGGTAGGGTTGAGCGTGCGCACGGGGAGAGGGTCTGATCCCTCTCAACCTGTAAGGCGTGAACCCTTCGTGTCTCACGTGTCGTGTCGTGACTGACTTGTCTTGTCTGTCTTCGTCTTATCCTGACACCTTTAGGTTAGTCCCGTAGTCGGTAGCACACGCTACGACTACTGCCTGCCACGCTTTACTTTCCTGCTACGTTACTTCTTTTGTTACTTTGTTGTAACCCCAGCATGCTAATCAACCAGTAAAACGATGTTTAATAGTTCAGTACACTTGCAGTAGAGTCTGACTTTCTGTTGTAGACTTTACCTGACGTACAATTTCTTTCTTTGGTGCTGTACGTCAGGTGTCGAGCCGGAGTACGACGACCAGACCGAGCTACCAGAGGACGTAGAGCCGGAGGACGTCGATCCTGAGTACGTGCCCGAGGACGACCAGAGTTAGAGATCCCCACTGCTGATCCGGAGGTTTCATCTTAGTTGTTGGGTGCGTAGCACCTTTTGTGTTCATGTCTAGGTTGGGTGCTTGCACCTGTAGTTTCCTTATCTGCTGATGTAGCCCTTCGGGCATTTCAGACTCTCAGTACTTTGGATATTTAATTTGGAATAAAATAATTGTCTTTCTTTTTGGTACTTTTATTGTTCTGTACTAACATGCAGGGACCTGTACCTTAAACTTGGAGCACCACACAGACGCTTATTGGGTCCGGGCTTCTTGTCCCGGCCTAAGTGGGCCTTAGTCACGCTTCGCCTCCGTTGTTTTGGGAAGCGGGGCGTGACATTTGTAGTAGTGAGCCTTTGCAGCTATCGGATCGTCGTTGGATCTTTCATGTTGATCAGAGCCTCAATCTTGTCCAGGTTGGCTTCAATGCCGTGGTTGGTGATCATGAAGCCCAGTAATTTTTTTTGACCTCACCCGAACGTACACTTCGTGGGATTGAGTCTGATGTTGTGTATTCGTAACTGTTCGAAGGTCTCCCGGAGGTCGGTGATATGGTCGGAGGGGTCCTTGGATTTGACCAGTATATCATCCACATACACCTCCAGATTCCTTCCAATCTGAGAGCCGAAGACTCTGTTAACATCCTTTGGTAGGTCGCCCCTGCATTATTCAAACTGAAGGGCATCTTCTTGTAGCAGAATGTCCCATGGTCAGTGATGAACGACATCTTCTCCTCGTCCTCTGGATCCATTTGAACTTGGTTGTATCCGTAGTAAGCATCCATGAAGCAGAGCATCTCATAGCCTGAGGCATTATCCACGATATGATCGATGTAGGGCAGCGGGTAGCAATCCTTAGGGCAGGCCTTGTTGAGATTGGTGAAGTCCATGCACATTCGCCACTTGCCGCTAGACTTCTTTACCATCACCACATTGACCAACCAGTCGGGGTACCAGACTTCTCTAATGAAGCCTGCCTCGAGCAGATGTTCTACTTCCTCGACGGCAGCCCTCATTTTTCGCTGCCCAAGTTCCTCTTTTTCTGCCTGATTGGCTTGAAGTTGGGGTCGACGTGCAACTGGTGGGTAATCACCTGGGGGTCCATGCCTGGCATGTCATTAGGTGACCATGCAAAGATGCCCAGGTTGGTTTTCAGGCATCTGATCAGTTCGTCCCTCAGGGCTGGATCAAGTTCCGATCTGATGGACATGAACCTGCCGTCTACGCCTGTGACAGGAATGAGCTCTGGTTCCTCGACAGGGGTGGACTTTGAGTTACTCGAATTGCCCATTTGATCGAGAAGGTCCATCGGGTCGTACCACTCCATGTCGTGCCCTTCGCCAGACAGCTGGTAACAGGTCTTAGATCTAGCCTAGTTGCCTCTGACCTTCCCGACTCCTCTCGAGGTTCGGAACTTGACCATCTGATGGAGGGTCGAGACCACGGCTCTGGCTGCATTGAGGAGTGGCCAGCCGATAATTACATTGTACGCCGATTCGATCCTCAAGGGTATAAAATCTATGGTTAGAGTGGTTGAGTGGGGTAGCTCCCTAAGCGTAACGGGGAGGCAGATTATTCCCACGATGGGTGCGGAATGTCCTGTGAAGCACACTATGGGGCCTGCACAAGGTTCCAGGTTTTCAGCCTGCAACCCTATTTTCTCCAAGGTCGACTTGAACAGGATGTCGTATGAGCTTCCTGTGTCAACGAGCAGCCGTCGGAACAAGGCGGTGTCAATGACGACCGAGACGACTAGTGTGTCATCATGCGACAGATCTACCCCCTTCAGGTCCCTCCTCGGAGAAGGAGATGGGCTGAGGGTTGTCCCCCGCTCCTCATGGTCTATGTCCATTGCAGTGGCCTATGGCACGATCAGCTCCTCGATTCGGGTCAGGCGTCGGGTGGTTATGGCCTTGCCAAAGCAGTCACTGGCATGCCCCGGCATTGGCATAGCTGCCGTCGTGTTCCTGCACATCTTGGTGCATGGCCGCGTCATCCTCGGTGTGGTTGTTTGACATGGGTGTAGATGATTTCGTTGTTACCACAGATATCGCCAGATGTTTCGGGGCGTTTTCTCACCACAGTTTGGTAGGCTGGAGGGTCGGAAGTCGACGTGGTTATGTTAGACATGGGCGGCCTTCGAGATCGGATAGAGGCACGTTTACTCGGTCAGGAATGCACATGCATGTATGTCGAACGTCCGAAGGGTAGCTTCAGGGGAACGACGGCCTCCTTGAGTGGAAGGCAAACGAGCTCGAGCTCGAGACCGTTCGGCTCCGATGGGTGAAGCACCAAAGGGTAGCTTTGGCAGGATGAAGCCTCCTTGACCTACACATACGAGAAAGCTCATCAGGGGGTCGGACCTTGGTTCCGACCAAGTCCCCTCCGATGCCTAAGTCAGATCTAGTCTGAAGGATGCCAGTTGGGATCGAGTATGGTTCACAGAGAGACCGATACACGAATCCTTAGGCCGAGCTGTGGAGAAGAATTGTAAGGTGGAAGACAACGTTGTAGGAGGAGGAATACCTGAGTGTCGAGTATTCAGAATTCGGTCCCTTTGTCCTTTGTTCTTCGGGTCTCTTATAGGGATTGAACCGCCCATGTCTCCCTCATCCTCCCCTTATTTTTGTCCCACGTTTGTCCCTCTTTGATGGTCCCTTGATGGGTTATAATGGTGAATGTAATGGCGATTCAAGTGGGTGGAATCTGGGGGTAGTTTCCTTAAGTGGAAATCACACAAAAATACCCCAACGTTTGGCGCCTCTTTCATATTAATACCATGAACTTTTAAGTCATACACAACAGTACCTTTTTTGATTTTTTTGTTTAATTTATACCCGTTTTGTCCTTTACCATATTCACAAAAATAATACCCTAATGTTTGGGGTATCTTTAAAAAAAATACCCAAATCCCACTAAAACCCAAATCACAAGGGGAGGGGGCGGTGCCGTCTCCCCCTCCTCCTCGATTGAGGCAGGGGGGGCACCCCCCTCCTCCTTGACTGAGGCAGAGGGGTAGGGGGAACCGCCCCTCCCCCCGAAAACATGTGGAGGGGAGGGGCGGCGCCCCTCCCCCTTCCTCTCCCTCCTCTACTGAGGCGGAGGTGGAGGGGGCACCACTCCCTCCCCCCTCCTTACCAGAGGCTGATGGGGAGGGGGCGGCCCCCTCCGCCCCACGAAAACAGAGGGAGGGGAGGGTGCGGCCCCTCCCCCTCCATCCTCTACTGAGGCAGAGGGGGACGGCCCCCTCCCCCCACAAAAACAGGGGGAAAGGAGGGGGCGCCGCCCCCTCCCCCTCCCTCTTCTACAGAGGCAGAGGGGGAGGGGGCATTGCCCCCTCACCCCTAAAACATGGGGTGGGGCGGGGGCGGCGCCCCTCCCCCTCCCTCCTCTACTGAGGCGGAGGGGGGAGGCAGTGCCGCCCCCTTCCCCTGTGATTTGGGTATTAGTTGGAATTGGGTATTTTTTTGAAAGATACCCCAAACGGTAAGGTATTATTTTTCTGAATAGGGTAAAGGGAAAAACGGGTATAAATTAAATAAAAAACCAAAAAAGGTATTGTTGTGTATGACTTAAAAGTTCAGGGTATTAATATGAAAGAGGCCCCAAACGTTGGGGTATTTTGGTGTGATTTCCCCTTTCCTTAACTGCGGAAGGTTAGCGGTTCCCGTAATGTTGACTTTGGGCCGACGACATCAGAAGCGCCTGCAAGGCCTCTAATGTGGAGGTACATGTGTGCTCTACTTGGCAATATTTTGGGATGTCATTGATCTCCCGTATATTAGATTCTTTGAATTGTAGGGCTGGTAAGGATTTAGCCATTGCAAAGTAATGGAACTTTTGGCAAAGACTATATCATCAAGCAAAATACCTTAGGTTCTGTATATCGTTGGTGTATTATGTGTTTAAAATATAAAGATCAAAATGAACAAAGCTGAACATACAATAATATTATAACTGATACGACTATTGTTGACGAGCCTGCTAGCAAGATTGGGCCCCGTCGGATGAGGCCCACGGGGAAAACGCGGCCCAATCAACGAGGCCCCCGGGAACTCTCAAACTCGAACCACCCCCGGATCGACACACGACTGACCGGCCCACGATCTATGGGAGAAACCACTCCCCTGAAGAATGGGGGCATTAAATGCCCGTCAGGGAGCTCTGGAAAGGGCTGGCCTGCGACACTGGCAGGCACCATGATGGGCATAGTGGCGGACGGCGAACGGCGTGACGGCGTGACTGGGGACAAGCCGCACCCCCATGACACTGGCAAGCGCCATCGTGGAGAATGGCGTGGCAACATGGACGAGAGGTGATCACGGCAGAACCACCTATAAAAGGACCAGAGGGACAACGGAGCTAAGGATCGAACCCCCATGTATTCTAACCTAAGGTATACTGCCAACGACCTTGGTCTTGGGACATTCCTTTTCCCTCCCCCCGCTCGCACCGTGGGTCAGCGTATCAATCTCTTCTCGAGTCATGCCTACCCCACCGAGTATCCTTCAGACCCTGATCTGACTTTGGCATCGGAGGGGATATGGCCGGAACCAAGGTCCGGCCACCCTGACGAGTTTTTCGTCCGTTCAGGAAGAAGCTGTCCGAGGCGCCGAGGCTACCCTCGGCACTCGTTTGACCGAGGCCGAGCCCATTGAAACCGAGCCGAGGCTTCCCCTCCGCTCAACTTTAACCAGGAGACGATGCCCTGCTCGACCCCGACGCCATCACCAACCCGCACTGAGTGCACGTGCGAACAGCACTCCCAAGGGATCACCATCGACCCCTTGACTGCGTTGACCACTCAATCCCTGGTCAATGATCCTGAGGTGAGAAAACACCTGTAAACATTTGGCGCCGTCTGTGGGAACGTGAAGCAAGCCCACGTCGAACCACCGGAATGGAAACCATTTGCAATGGAGCAGGGCGCCTGCCCCCCATCCAGGAGGAGGAAAATTACATTCCCTCCGAAAATCAGCTCAGCCACACCACCGAGGGGACGGGTGAGTCCCAATCAGTCACCCAAGAGCAGCTCCGAACCTTCGCCCAGGAGACTAACTGTAACGGTCGCTTTCCGATCGTACCTTCTTTGTGCACGTGCTGTTGACCGTGCACGTATTTGTTTTAGACTTTGTTTGTTTTTGAACACTATGGTGTGATATGTCGTTGTGATCATCTCTGAGAGTATTAAATTATGGCACTAACTTGGAACGACATTTCTCGGGTCGTTCTTCCACGATTTGATCTTATTTGAAGAGACGTCACGATTTTCACTTTAGACGTGAGACGTTTCTATTTTTGGTTTCGTCACTCGATGTCGAAATAGAGATCCGTCTTCTTAGTCTTCTTTCTCCCGTCGTCTCGATCACCCCAATATTTATTTCAAAATTTTTGGATTTCATTTGACCTATTTTACATTTTTAGCAAAGCTTATAATATTTTTAACTACTAAGTTTTCAAGTATTTTTAGCCAAATATAATTTCTACTATATTATAACACTTCAAATTATTTTTGACCCAAGCCCCTAGCCTTGGCCGCACCCACACATGCTTGGGAGTTAGAGAGGGTGAATATTTGGGTGTAAAATTGATTCAAAATCAATTTTAATTCAAATTAAACCCTAGACTTGGTCAAACCCATCTACACTATATATATGAGGCTTAGGATACCCATTTCCCTCAAGCAATCAACCCCAGCCGTCACAAAACCCCCCAAACCTTCGCATTGCAACTTGCGACGTTCGTCGCAACCGCAACCCCGCACCGACCGACGATTTCCCTTGATTTCCCTCGGTCTGACCGAAACCCCGCCCCGCACCGCCGCTCTGCTCCGCACCAAGCGCCCGCTGCATCATTGCAACCCCCGCCCCGCAGCCGCTACGACCGAGAGCTTCTCTCGGTCTGACCGACCTGCTCCCACGCTCCGCACCGCTCCCCGCTCCGTTGCAGCCCGTTCCGCTGCAACCGCTCCGCACCCCGTGCCCGACCGAAGGAATTCCTCACAGCGGCCTGCTGCGACCGAGAGCTCCGCACTCCGCAAGCGCTGCGACCGACCGGCTGCGTTGCACTCTCGGTCTGGCCGAGAGAAATCTCCGCAGCGGCTCGGTCTGACCGAGAGACTTTCGTCGCAACCCCGCTTCCGTCGCAACGCTTGCTGCCGTGGGCCCCCAAGTTCTCCAGAGGTGTTGTGGGTCCCCCATTGGCCCCTAGCACTACTGTGGGTCCCACCTAGGTGTCTCCTCTTCATGGATTTGCCGATTACGACGTTGCGATAAGTCGTAGCCCTTCGTCGCACGTCCTAACGTTGGAATCTTGGTTCGTCGTTCTGGTTGCTGCCCGAACTTGACGAGCGAGGAATTTGGACTAGGAGCGCGATCTTATTTTTCAACCCCTGGTGTCGCTACCCGACACCAGTGTAGCTTTCGCGTCGTGTTGAGGTAACGTTTTGCACCCCTAGGACCCCTAACCACAGCCTGTTAAACAAGATTAAAATTGATGGTTTTAAATTGTTTTAAATTCACTAATCAAGATTAATAATATGGGACTGTAGGCTGGTGGACTTGTGCACATAGGTTGTTTGTGACTTGTGGACTTTTAGACGGTGTTTTTCAGACGTCAGATTTGCAGTCAAGTGAAACTTGCCGTCTTCTTGTTTTGGCCATGTTTTAGGCCGTTTTTTGTACCATAGCGTAAAAGAGACTAGGCAGTGAAATGATAGCTGCATAGATGCCCATTTGATCTAGCTTAACAACGAAGCTAGATCCGACCCCTTTTACTTGTTCATGTCATTCATGCATCCTTATCTGTCATGTTTAAATTCCTTATCTGTACGCCTTGTTACTTGCCATGCCATGTCATCCATGCATTGAATGTTGCATTCGTAGCACACGCTACATATTTGTACTTCCTTGTTTAGGCTAGGCACCTGCTTTTGCGGGCACAACCCTATGCCAAATACACTTCCTGGCTCGTGATCCAGAAGCGAGCATTCCGTGTTCGGGGGTAAGGCCCTGGCTAGATACACGTGGAGGGGTAGGGATAACCGATCACTCAAGTGTAAGAGTTGGCCCGTACAGCCACTCTAGCCAAAAGGCGTAATCCCTGTGCACGACGTGCTTACTAGACTTGTCCTTATCCTTGTGATTGTTCTTGCAAACTTGATATCCATGTCATGATTTAAATGCCAGTTTTCATGCCATACTCGTGCTTTACTTCACTTGTTGCACTCATGCTATATCTTCCATGTCATTGCATCATGCTAGAATTGCTAGGTTGCTTTACTTTTACTTTCAGTTTCCTTGCACAAGTCTCTTGTAGACTTGCTGACATGTGCCCCTTGCTCTTTTGGGTGTCACATATTAGACCCTGAGCCAGAGACCGTTACTGAGGAAGTGGTGTTTGCTGACGCTGAGCCTGAGCCCATGTCTGTCAAGGAGGAGTTTGTGGACACCGGTGACCAGTCTTAGAGACCTTGCTGAGCTTTCCTTTTGTTTTAGGGTTGCTGTTAGTTGTCGGTGCGTGGCACCTTTACCTTGTACGTTGTACTTTTGTTGGCCATGCTTGGGCCTTTAGACTCCTTTTCTTTTTAGCCTGGTGGCTTTTCTGTGATGTTGGACTTATTTTATGGATATTCTGAGATTGTTTTTGTCTCATTATCTTTGTTTCGTATCGCATTTGTAAGGACCTGCCATTTGAAGTTTTATTGACACTTATCAGGCTTGTAGCTTCGCAGTTCCAAGTCTGTACGGACCTCCTCACGCCTCGACTCCATATTTTTGGGAAGCGGGTCGTGACACTAATGCCAACATCCGGATGTTGGCCGCTACAATTCAGCAACTCGTCGGTGACGTGCCCATCTAGGGAGCTGAGTGAGGCCCATCGCTGGGGAGGAGGCCACCAATCCGTGCGGTCCGCCGTGGTCACCGACCATGGGAACGGAAGGCCCAACCTGGAGCGGCGATTCACTATGCCAGGCTACAACCCAGCACGGTCTCCCACCCCTGCCTCGTATCGCGAGGAAGGCAAGAGGGGCTTCGAACAATCTGAGGGGAGGTCGATGACCGCCTCGACTAGACGATCATATTCATCCAGGCACCGGCAGGACGATCGCAGAGACTTTGGGGATCGGTCCCAACGGAGCGGAAGTCCCCCCCGGGCGAAGCATGATAGGCGGGAACGCCGGGGCAGGAAAAGGGACGTGCCCATAAGGAGCCCCGCCCCCGGCTTTCGGGGGGCACTAGGGGCGGCTGATCGCTTCAAAATGTAACCCAAGAGCACAACCTAGTATGGCGCAAATGCACGGAGATAAATCCCCGGCAACGGTGCCAAAAACTTGATCGGCCCCGGATACACACCCGGAGAACGATTGTAGTTTTACCGCAAGCGCACGGTCAAGTGGCGAGCGGGTATCGAACACGAGGAGGTGGTGTTGGCTCCAATCTATCCTAGGTTGGTTTGACTACGAATGTTTTATTGGTGGAGATGGCTATGGTATGATGTAATGGCAATGGTGATGGATGTCGGTGTCGAAGATAGAGAAATCGGTCAAATGTCGATTCAAATACAATATAATAAAAGTGTCTAGGGCTAGGGAATCTCCACTACGGACCATCATACATCATTGTAAATAGTGAATCTCAATATTACTAGGCTTGCATTGAGGTGAACTAGTCGTAACTGAATATAGAACCAAGCTCACGCTCTCACGCTATTGCCGGTCTATAGCAACCTAGATTAGAGCCCAATCTCTTGCAAACCCTAACCTAAGCCACTAGCATGAAGATCGACGTCATCGTTCAATCGCTCCTCGAGCCCACTCTCGTGCAAACTCGAGTTATGATCTAGGTTGTGATAGTTCGTATTCGTCCAATCTCTTGCAAACGAATATGGGTATAGATTTACAATTAAAAATCCTAGATTTGGTCCAATCTCTTGCAAACCAAATCTAGAGAAACCCAATTGTAAACCTAAATCGAATATCTAGGCCTTCCCATCGATTAGAATCCAATCTCTTGCAAACCCCAATCGATGGAAATCCCTAGCTATCCGTAATAAATCAATCACAACCTAACCTCCTAGCAATTCTAGCAATTTGGAAATTCATTCATCACAAGTCTGAAATTAGATCCATAGGGTTCATTCCCATGCCCTAGAACAACCAATCTACTCAAGCATAGCAATAAGGATATAAGAATCAATAGAAATCATTGCTTGCATACAAAAAGATAGAAAAACAAAGATTCAAATAAAAAGAAGAAAATACTTAGCTTGATGAAGATCTTCAATCCAAAATACAAGCTTTTAGATCCAAGAGGGGGCCTAGGGCATGGCCTAACCTCTAAAATAATCCTAAGAAAAACATATGGGGGCTAAGAAAACATAATGCGGGATCCCCTCTAATGGTGGCTACCAAAACCCTTTTATATCCCGCAAAACCCTAGCAAATAACCCTAGAAAACCCCTCAAATTCGTGCCCAAAACAGCCCAAACCGCAACTTAAAATCTGGGCCCGCCGTCGACTCGGCCGAGTGGGAAAATGTGACTCGGCTGAGTGGAAATTCCAGCACTGTAGCGTCAACTTGCAGAAATTCTCCAGATTTCATCCGACCTCCGATTTGCGCGTTTTTGGCGGCGTTGGAACCGTCATAAAGTCTACTATCCATAAAAAATATGAGAAAAATACTTTGAGTACTGAAATGATAGCAGATATCAAAAGAATGGGAGGCTATCTGAAAATCTGGGCGCTGCGTGTCCTCGGCGTCACTCGGCCGAGTGTACTTCTCTACTCGGCCGAGTGGGATTCTCTATTCGGCCGAGTGATAGACCCTGTAGAAAAACAGTAACTTCAAGATCTTCAGGGGTCTGTCTCCGGGGGTGGCTCGGCCGAGTGGCTTTACTCACTCGGCCGAGGGGCATTTCTTGCTCGGCCGAGTCGAAACCGTCAAAAGCCTGTACATTTCCAGTAAGTCGGCCTCTTTTGATGGTGGATTTCTCATGCCACTCGGGCTATACGATCTTCTTACTCGACCGAGTGGGATATCAACCCTCGGCCGAGTGCACGCCCAATTCCTTCTGTTGGAGCGTGTCCGGTCGGGTCGGCCGAGCGGTCTTCTTGGTCGGCCGAGTGAGTGCTCCACTCGGCCGAGTGGCATGCTGTAAATGCCCAATCTTCTCCGTTTCTCCTCCTCGTCGCTTCTACAGAGTTCCTTCTTCTTCCACCCGTCTCCCATCGCCGAATAGCCCTCAAAAGAGCCTTGGGTGACGCTCCGGAGTGGGTGCAAGTCCCTTAAGCTCATTTTTGCTCCCGATCGCTCCATATTTCCTGAAATCCGACAAAAACAAGAAATAGTGAAAAGTAACGCAATATCGTCGAATACTCGTGAAAATCGCAATATGAGCAATCGAAATGGCGTGAAAACATGCAGAAAAAAGGTGTAAAATATGGACCGATCAAAATCCCCCCAAGCTTACCTCTTACTCGTCCTCGAGGAAGGTAAGTAGAGAGACGAACTCGGGAGATGAAAATAAAGAAAATGAAATGAAAAAGAAAGAACACGAGGTGGAAGGGGTCGCTAGATTCTTCTCTCAGATCTCAAGCCATAAGCTACACATCACGATAACTTGGAAAATACAAATCACATGCTATAAGGATTTCATATCTTACTTAGACATGGTACTTGCAAGCTTTTAAGAATAACAAAAGGGACTCTCTAAATTCATACAATCAATTCATATCCACATTACGCATTTCATAGAATTTAATATACAATTCATTGGCGATGCACTTTTCAATCAAAAATTATAAATGAAGCATATACGATACACACCATGCATGCAATAGAGAATAGAATAAGAGTCAGGGCATTCACATATTTATTTCAAATCATGAAAAATCTCCATATCTAATATATTTTGCAAAGTCTAAGCATTATCGAATATTCCCATTCATGCACGTCTCCACTCTAATGTCATACTCACTCATATGGTCAAATGAATTCACCCCCCAAGCTTAGCTTGAGGCCTCACATCTAAAGGAATATGATAGTGGAAAATGGGATTTTTGCTTTGGTTTTCCCAAGTATTTTGTGGCTCCAATAATGAGATAGAGAAATATATATATTTTTCTTTTGGACTTTGTTTCTCATTTTTCTTCTTGGATTTTTGTAGGAGCTATATGATTTGTATTGTTGGATTTTGGCTCCTTTTTGGATTTTTGGACTTTTTGGAGCAATCTTTTTCTTTTGTAGGGATTTTTGGGAAATAGATGCGATATAAGTAGCTTTAGGAGGTGAACTCAAGTGACATGTAGAGAATAAAAAGATATATGTGGAGAAAGAAATAATGTAGCACTCGGTTCACTCTAAGATGTGCACGAACGGTTCAATAAAATAATACTTCAACTAAAACTCATATGTAAGCATGGATATTCTCAATCATCTCAATAAAAAGTGAAGTCAAGCGGTAAAGCGCACAATCATATCAAGCATGCAACAGAAGGTGAATAAGACAATAAAACTGATGCTTCAGATATACTAATGATGCGTGAATCTTGGTGCACTTCCAACAAAAGCATACCAAACACTAATCAATACATTCATCTTCAATTAATATCATGCATTCATATAGAGGAATCATCAAAAGAATATATAAGCAAGCACATGGATAACAAGACTATGGAATACTCAAAGTAGCATGGCAAGGAATAATAAGCATCGTGATGGCTACTAAAGCAATAAGAGATATCATCATACAAAACTCATTTACCGGAAGAAGAGAAAGAAAAATAAAGAAATTAAAATAAAAGAGGGGAAAGAAAAGAAAATCAAGCACACAATATGATGCATGAACACACATAAAAGGAAAATAAGATGGAAAAATCAAAAAGATGATGCAAAAATTTGAAATTTTTTTTAAAAACCCTAAAATAAATTAAAAATGCAACTAATGCATCTAAATGGCATGGAAATGCACTCCCCCAAGCTTAAACTTCACATTGTCCTCAATGTGATCATAAAAGGAAAAATATGAGGAACAACGATAAATATGAGGGAGGTGAATGAAAAATGATGAAATGAATGACATGAAATCCTAAAGCAACTACATGCACATACAATGATGCATGAGAGCGCTTTCCCCCAAGCTTATACCAAACAATCCTATTTAAATGACTCGATCAAAAATATCATGGCTTTGCAAAGCGAGTTCAAGTCAAATGAATAAAATAGTGAGTATTCACTTGAAAGAAATGCTCGATGGTGGTGAGCAAAAGGATGTGGCGTATCAAAATATGGAGAGGGGAATTAATATATATATAATGGGTTTGGGGTGTAAAAGATTTTTGTGGCCGTCATATGAGGTGATATTTATTCAAACAAATCTATACGGTCCTCTCGCTGTCGAGAGAATTCGTGTTTATTTAAAGCATAAAAATTTCTACACTACTGGATTGATATCACCTATAGCAAAAGGCGGATCCAGTATCTTTGCCGGTGCAGGCTGTAGAGAAATGTATGCCCTCGTGGCTATTTATCTTGATGAAACATCTTGTTCAATAAATGAAAGTGTTCTTTCTGGTAAAGTATTATCTGAGTTGTTCATTACTCGGATTATTCCCTTGGATTCATAGTTAGGTCACACATGTTTCGAAATGTAGATTACGATTATGAGAAATGTCTGACCTCTAATAGCTTGAATCTTAAAAGTGTTCATGGTCATAGATGTGTCGAGAAAAGGGATATCAACACATCAGACAGACCATTGCGTCCCTGTCTGGTTAGTCTCATAACCAAGCGACTTGGTGAAGTCAGAAACAGGACGCAGGTGCTCAGTAAAAGTTGAGTTCACTGAACGACCCAAATAGGGAGTTATTAAATGGATACACATTAACTAAACTATCATTAATAACTCTAAGTGATAATAGGTAAGTTGGTCCTTAGGACTTGAGATCATAGTATGAAGCTATGTGTGGACAGTGTCACTTAGGTCTAAAGATCTAACTTCGAGGCCAGGCCTGATGAAAGATCTTAGGCTGGGTGACACTCGAAACATTTGAGCTAAGTAGTGATCAACAGAGGATTCGTCTCTTCCGTTAATGGGAAGTTAGTGTCACAGGTCAGTACGGCTCTCGGTAAAACCTTGGCCAAGGTATGTTGTAACTTGTACAACCTGTATGTACCAGAGACCGATGTATACTGACCACTGCTAGCCAATGGGGTTGATAGTATACCATACCCTAGACTAGCCGAGTGACATAGTCATGACGAAGGGACTAAAACTGCGGAAATTATCACAGTCACAGTCAGAGTGATTTCGTCAGGCACTTTTGCTTAAACGAACCAATCACATAATCGATGATCCCGAAACAGGGACGACACCTACTGCTAGTGGCCACTGTCGTCTTGAGACTTCGAGTCTCGGCCTGTAGTAAGGGTCAGGCTGTAGGGTCTCACACCGAGTAATATTCACGTCGTAGTAATAGATAGAATGTATAGAGGATATCATTAGATGTAAAGAGAATATTAAATTCACAAGTTGGTTGTGAAATTGGAGCACTTGGGAATGGAGGAAATTTCGTATGGAATCCAGAGGATCAAACCGTGTAGGAATCGGAGCTCGGATGAGCCCAGAAACGCAAGAAAGGCAAAAGGGGAAGTGGGATGAAACCCACTTAGCAAAACGGACGGGGCCCGCTGACCCAGCGGGCCCGCCCGCTGGGTGCAGCGCGCGCGGCCCGCTGCTCCAGCGGGCCCGCCCGCTGGAGCCGCCCGCTGCATGCAGC
Organism: Scilla litardierei; assembly: GCA_030789695.1. Classification (NCBI taxonomy): domain Eukaryota; kingdom Viridiplantae; phylum Streptophyta; class Magnoliopsida; order Asparagales; family Asparagaceae; genus Scilla; species Scilla litardierei. Next base: position 141,344,904 of record CM061133.1, on the reverse strand, counting down.
AGGCGCAGCCCGCTGGTGACAGTGGGCTGAGCCCGCGCGGGCGTGCCCTAGTGGGCGCGCCCAGTAGCCTTAGGCGGGCGCGCCCGCTAAGCTTAGCGGGTCGCCCGCCACTTAAGTTATTTTAGGGTTTTTGTTGAAACCCTTGACGGCTACGAAATTTGGGTTTTTGCTCAACTTTGAGCAATTGTTTGAAGGGTCAAACGAACTCGGATATCGTCGCCGTTTGTTCTTACGCGTTCACCATCACTAGCTCTTCGAAATGATAACTTGTATCATCTCTAGAGCTCAACGATGAGTGAGGATTAATTGGTTGAAGGTTAAGGCTTTGTGTAAGCTACACTAACCAAAATTGAATTAATCCATATCCCTCTTCCTATCATTTGTCCCACATTGCTCATGACAAAAGAAGGGGAGCCGGCCTCCTATATAAATAGGTGGGCACTCCCTTCTTTGTTTCTTGCACCAAGTCTCTGATTAAGGAGCTCACGAATATTTTGAGCAAACTTAATCTAGACTAAATTTATTCTCTTCCTCTATAAATTTTCCTGTCCTCCAACCGAGTCCTAGCAAGACAACGAGGAGGTCCGAATCTGATTCGGAAGTCTACGACGCGGGTTTACTCAAGTGAAATCTTCTACGGCTAGTGATGGCTTCGGAGGCAAGGTGCGCTATGGGAGCTGATCCAGTCTGCGGCGAGGAGCGACGCAACGCGGCTCAGATCATGGAGCGCAAGACGGTGCGGAACATCTTGCCTGCTCCAGGGCAAGATTCCGGGTGAGTCAATTTTATATGCAATTAGTTTAATTAGTAGTTAGAACTTTCTCGAGTTGGTCGGACCCAACTTGAGTCAGTAGATTTCCTGGCTTAGGGAATTTTTCCTTAGGGCTTTATTTATTAAATAGTTTAATAAATTATTTCTTCCGCTGTTTTATTTATTTTGTTCGTCCGACTTAGGACGGATAGCAATTAATTAGCTCTAAGGGACCTTGAAAATCCCTACAGTGGTATCAGAGCCAGATCTACTCTATTCTATACTGCTTTTTAACTGCATGTTTTAGATTATGTGATAATTAGTTTAATGGCGCATTCTTGTTTTATTTTGATGTCACAAGAAAGACTTGCTAGGTTAGCCATTAATTGACTCTTAAACTTTATGTGATAAATTTTAACACCATGCTTAATAAATTTTAAATTGTTTAAAAATTACCTAATGGACGATTAGGTTAGCCATTAATTTCCTCAAACCTTATGTGATAATTTTGTGACACTGCTATGGTTTTAAATTGTTTAAATTGCCTATTGGACGATTAGGGTAGCAGCATATATTTTGAATCCTTATAGTTGATAAGGACTTAATAAAAATCGTCTAACAAACCCATAAAATTTTGAATTTTAGGGATCCACTAGTTGATAAGGATTAACTAGTTGTAATTTAAAAAACATTTAGTTGTTGAACGAATATGGAAATGATGACAACACCTTCAATGGATCATGATGTCGGTCAATGTGCTTGGCTAAAGTTTTTGGACCAACCTAGCTAGACTGGGTAACAAGTGGTCCTGGCTTAGTCAATTCCCTGGCCGCGTCCGCTGGACCGCAAGGTGTCGATTCATAACTATGTAAGTCCATCGACTATACCTAAGTCTAATACGATAATAATCTTATTCAAGATAAATCGTAGCCCTCCTTGTTTTAGGAGTTGGCAACTATAAGAAACATGTTTCGGTTGTTGAGCACACTCAAGCCGTAACAGGTCAATCTTATAGAAACCGATTTCTTGATTGACATCTTAACCTGACTGAAACCGTTGGCTCGTCCCTAGAGCTTCGGCGTAAGTCTAACCAAGAATGTAGTCTTAAGCTCTGACCCAAACCGGCGTGTCATGCATACACCGAGCAAAGGGGCAAGTCAGGCTTGACACGAAAACAAGGGTCCGACTAGGCTAGCCATTGTGATCCGGTTGAGCACACTCATGATCACAAATGACTAGGGGTAAAATCGAATAGGGAGTCATATTTAAATATGATCGACAAAGAGTTCGTCTACCTACAGCCGAGTCGAACGACTTGTTGAGCTACACTCAAGGTCGGGCGACTCAAGGTTGTTGGATTCCTGCTCCCATTTAATTTTAATCATGTTTTGGAGAAAAACGATCTGTTTATTAATGGTAGATTATAATTGGACAAAATCCATTCTAATTATATTAAAAAATATTTTTAACACATGCTAATTAGGAGTTCTAATCTTTGCAGCATGATGAGTAAGATTAATAATATCCGAGATCAGAACTTATTAACTGGTTTTAATATTAATAATGGCTGGTTTAAGAAGTCTATAGCAGAAAGGGAAAAATTAAGGGAAGTCTATGCCTTAACCTCTAAAATGCAAAGTGTAGTTCTTTCAGTTAATTCTACTGCATGGGTGTTAGACACCGGTGCAGGTTCTCACATTTGTAACCAGTTACAAGGATTGAGAATCAGTAGAAAACTTGTAAAGAATGAGATAATTCTCCAAGTCGGAAACGCAGCAAATGTTAATGTTGTAGCCATAGGAGATCTTAGACACACATTAGCTGGTGGAGCTAACTTTCTTTTGAAGCAATGTTACTATATCCCGAATTTCCTATGCAATATTATATCTGTCTCAGCTTTGGCTAAAGATGGTTATAATTTTACTATCAGCGGAAATGTCATGAACATTGCCCTTGATGGTAAGTTGCTAGGATTTGGGACACTCAGCAATGGAATATACACGTTAAGCAATGAGGTGGTATTAAACGTTAATACTAGAAAACGTAAGGAATCTAGTTTTAATGAAACTTATCTTTGGCATTGTAGACTAGGCCATATCGGAGAGAAGAGACTCAGCAAGTTACATAAAGAGGGGCTCTTGGGCCTCTCGAATTATGAGTCGTACGACACTTGCGAGTCTTGCCTCAAAGGTAAGATGGCCAAAACTCCTTTTGCTAGTCAAGGGGAGAGAGTTATCGAACTCTTGGGTCTAGTACATTCCGATGTATGTGGACCCATGTCTACGTTAGCCAAAGGTGGATTTTCATATTTCGTCACGTTTACTGACGACCACTCAAGATTTGGACATGTGTTCTTGATGAAACATAAGTCCGAAACGTTTGAACGATTCAAGGAGTATCGTGCCGAAGTCGAAAAACAGACTGGGAAAAGTATTAAGATTCTTCGATCCGATCGAGGAGGAGAATACTTAAGCCATGAATTCCTCACTTACTTAAAAGAGAATGGGATTCTCTCTCAGATCACTCCTCCTTACACACCTCAACATAATGGTGTTTCAGAAAGGAGAAACCGAACCTTGTTAGACATGGTTCGGTCTATGTTAAGTGAAGCTGAGTTAACTACTTCCCTCTGGGGCTATGCCCTGGAAACTGCTATATACATTCTAAATAAAGTTCCATCAAGATTTGTGCATTTGACTCCGTATCAGATATGGACAGGGAAGAAACCCAGCCTCAATCACTTGAAGGTATGGGGTTATCCTGCTTATGTCAAAAGGCAAAATCCAGACAAACTGGAAGACAGATCTATACTGTGTAAATTTATAGGGTACCCAAGACATTCATTAGGTTATGTCTTTTACCATCCAGAACAACAAAAGATTGTTGTCTCTAGACATGCCACCTTTCTAGAAAAGGAATTCCTTGTGAAGGAATCCACTGGCAAGGTAATTGATTTGAATGAATGTTCGGAGGAAGTACCCACACAGCAACAAGTGTCGGAACCAGTGGGAGAGTCAGAACTTGACATCTCCCAACCAGTCAGTAGGAAGTCAAGTAGGATTCCTCGAGCACCTGAAAGGTATTACGGTTTTCTCGTAGACGGGGGAATCGAGGATAGTATCATAATTGATGATGACCCTATTAACTTCCAGGAAGCCATAAAGAGTATAGACTCTGACAAATGGCTAGATGCAATGAAATCCGAAATAGATTCCATGCACGTAAATAAGGTATGGACCTTAGAAAACGTGCCCAAGGGAAATGTTCCCATAGGCTGCAAATGGATCTTCAAGAAGAAGATTGGAGCAGATGGAAAAGTAGAGACGTACAAGGCTAGACTGGTTGCAAAAGGATATCGTCAAATTCTAGGAATAGATTATGACGAAACCTTTTCGCCAGTAGCCATGCACAAGTCTATTCGGATAGTGCTCACTATTACTGCCTACTACGACTACGAAATCTGGCAAATGGATGTGAAGACTGCCTTCCTAAACGGTGATTTAGAAGAGCAGATTTACATGACTCAGCCAGAGGGCTTCGAAGTCAGTGGGAGCAATGGAAAGGCGTGCAAGCTGCACAGGTCCATTTATGGACTCAAGCAAGCATCAAGAAGTTGGAACATCCGTTTCGACAAAACAGTCAAAGAGTTTGGTTTTGTCAGAAATGAGGATGACCCATGCATCTACAAAAGAACCAGTAATAAAAATTCTTTAGTCATCCTAGTTCTATACGTAGATGACATTCTGATAATAGGCAACGACATAGAGATGTTAAAGTCTGTTAAAAAATGGCTATCAACCAATTTCTCCATGAAGGACTTGGGAGAAGCATCCTACATACTGGGTGTGAAGATCCATAGAGATAGATCTAAACGGATGCTAGGACTCTCCCAAACGAGGTACATTGAAACCGTGTTAAAACGTTTTAACATGGAAAACAGTAAGGGTGGTTCATTGCCAGCCAATCATGGGATAGCCCTCACCAAGAAGATGTCTCCATAAACCGACTTGGAAAGGGCAAAGATGACCAAGATCCCATATGCTTCTGCTGTGGGATCTATCATGTACTCCATGATATGTACCAGACCCGATGTCGCTTATGCACTAGGTGTAGTAAGCCGATATCAGTCTAACCCGGGAGAAGAGCACTGGAAAGCAGTCAAGACAATTCTTAAGTACTTAAGAAGAACTAAAGACTTGGTCTTGGTTTATGGAAGTGAACACCTGAATGTTGAAGGGTTCACAGATTCAAGCTTTCAAAGTGATATGGATGATAGCAAATCGATCTCAGGATATGTTTTCACTCTCAACGGAGGAGCAGTCAGTTGGAGGAGTTCCAAGCAAGTCACTATTGCAGACTCCACAATGGAAGCCGAATACATAGCGGCCAACGATGCAGCAAAGGAAGCAGTCTGGATGAAGAAGTTCATTAACCAGCTCGGGATGGTTCCTGCCGTTGAAAGCCCAATACCGTTGTATTGCGACAACAATGCAGCCATCAGCCTGGTTCAAGAACCTAGATTCCACAAGAGATCCAGACATATTCTTCGCAAGTATCACCTGATTCGGGAGATAGAGCAGAGGAAAGATATAGAACTCCTTAGAGTCTCTTCAGAAGACAACATAGCAGATCCATTCACAAAGGTGCTAGCACGTGATCGTTTAGAAAAACTAGCGTGTAAATATGGTATGAGATACCAAAATAAATAGGCCTGAGTGCAAGTGGGAGATGTAGAGAAATGTATACCCTCGTGGCTATTTATCTTGATGAAACATCTTGTTCAATAAATGAAAGTGTTCTTTCCGGTAAAGTATTATCTGAGTTGTTCATTACTCGGATTATTCCCTTGGATTCATAGTTAGGTCACACATGTTTCGAAATGTAGATTACGATTATGAGAAATGTCTGACCTCTAATAGCTTGAATCTTAAAAGTGTTCATGGTCATAGATGTGTCGAGAAAAGGGATATCAACACATCAGACAGACCATTGCGTCCCTGTCTGGTTGGTCTCATAACCAAGCGACTTGGTGAAGTCAGAAACAGGACGCAGGTGCTCAGTAAAAGCTGAGTTCACTGAACGACCCAAATAGGGAGTTATTAAATGGATACACATTAACTAAACTATCATTAATAACTCTAAGTGATAATAGGTAAGTTGGTCCTTAGGACTTGAGATCATAGTATGAAGCTATGTGTGGACAGTGTCACTTAGGTCTAAAGATCTAACTTCGAGGCCAGGCCTGATGAAAGATCTTAGGCTGGGTGACACTCGAAACATTTGAGCTAAGTAGTGATCAACAGAGGATTCGTCTCTTCCGTTAATGGGAAGTTAGTGTCACAGGTCAGTACGGCTCTCGGTAAAACCTTGGCCAAGGTATGTTGTAACTTGTACAACCTGTATGTACCAGAGACCGATGTATACTGACCACTGCTAGCCAATGGGGTTGATAGTATACCATACCCTAGACTAGCCGAGTGACATAGTCATGACGAAGGGACTAAAACTGCGGAAATTATCACAGTCACAGTCAGAGTGATTTCGTCAGGCACTTTTGCTTAAACGAACCAATCACGTAATCGATGATCCCGAAACAGGGACGACACCTACTGCTAGTGGCCACTGTCGTCTTGAGACTTCGAGTCTCGGCCTGTAGTAAGGGTCAGGCTGTAGGGTCTCACACCGAGTAATATTCACGTCGTAGTAACAGATAGAATGTATAGAGGATATCATTAGATGTAAAGAGAATATTAAATTCACAAGTTGGTTGTGAAATTGGAGCACTTGGGAATGGAGGAAATTTCGTATGGAATCGAGAGGATCAAACCGTGTAGGAATCGGAGCTCGGATGAGCCCAGAAACGCAAGAAAGGCAAAAGGGGAAGTGGGATGAAACCCACTTAGCAAAACAGGCGGGGCCCGCTGACCCAGCGGGCCCGCCCGCTGGGCGCAGCGGGCGCAGCCCGCTGGTGACAGCGGGCTGAGCCCGCGCGGGCGTGCCCTAGTGGGCGCGCCCAGTAGCCTTAGGCGGGCGCGCCCGCTAAGCTTAGCGGGTCGCCCGCCACTTAAGTTATTTTAGGGTTTTTGTTGAAACCCTTGACGGCTACGAAATTTGGGTTTTTGCTCAACTTTGAGCAATTGTTTGAAGGGTCAAACGAACTCGGATCTCGTCGCCGTTTGTTCCTACGCGTTCACCATCACTAGCTCTTCGAAATGATAACTTGTATCATCTCTAGAGCTCAACGATGAGTGAGGATTAATTGGTTGAAGGTTAAGGCTTTGTGTAAGCTACACTAACCAAAATTGAATTAATCCATATCCCTCTTCCTAACATTTGTCCCACATTGCTCATGACAAAAGAAGGGGAGCCGGCCTCCTATATAAATAGGTGGGCACTCCCTTCTTTGTTTCTTG
>CM061133.1:141212432-141337240 GCA_030789695.1 Scilla litardierei | reverse complement strand
GGTCCACACGGTGAAGCACGAGTGAGTGTGGTTGTGAGCTAGCAGACGGTGTAACTATCTAAATTGTGAAATCAAGCTCCATAAGCACATATCCATAGAATAACCCAAATATCGCATCAATTCGAATTAGCGGTGAATAATAGTTCAAGCATGCATGAGAATAGAGTAAGAATTGAAACATGATCATATGTCGGGGACGCTACTGCTAGGAACTAGGGAATCACCGCACGATTGCATAGATGATTGCTAGAAAGCTCCTATGCCATGTGTGTTCGAAAACGAAGGGGGTTGAATAGGTGTGGAGGAGAGCACTCGGTGCAAATTCTCGCCTTTCCTTTATTCGTGGCGATAGGAGTAATATTCACAGCAAAAGATCTATTTTTTTGGGATTTTGATATTTGTATATTTTTGGATTTTGGCTATACAGATTCTTTTTCTCTCTTTTTTCTTTTTGAATTTTCTGGATTTTTTGGATTTTGGCTAAATTGTGTATCTCCCAAGTGGAAGAACAGTACACGACGAGGGGATTTGCACCAAGTAAAACAAAAAAGAATTCAAATTCTAAACACTTGGGCAAAAGGAAAAAATTTTGCAAATCAGAGCGTAAGCAAAATGGGTTATCCTAGTCCTATTAGTAGAGTCCTGACACAAGCGATTTGAAGCGTAAATTTATAAATGATTCATGCATACAGAAGCAGACAATAGAGGCAATATACCGCATATTCAAAATTGAAGCATGATAGTCTAGGGGTCATATCCAAGGACATGCATATAAAACAACATCACAACGTAGAAGCACACCTACTAGCTAGTCACGACACACAACTCACACAAAAGCAAAGTGAACCCACGAAGCATAAAATGCAATAGGACTTGGCTTCCTAGGGTTAGTGAGAATGATTATCGTAGCTAAGCTAAGTGTGGGTGTGGTTCCGTGGCAGTTCATCGTGTGGGTTCATCTCTAGGAGAGGGAGAATAAGAGAATGGAAAGAAAAAAAAAGAAAAACACGACGAAAACGACTCAAAAACGGTGAAAAAGAGACAAGACTGACGCACACAGTGTGACTAGCTGAACGTTTCATTGCCCTCAATGCAATAGGAGCAAATACGGGAGGGCAACAAAAGATGGGAGGGAAGTACGCACCGACAAATAAACGGGAAAAACGTGAAAAACACACAAAACAAGATATGGAAAAATGAAGAAAATAAACACCCAAACAAACAATATAAAACACATACACATGACACACAAAAACAGCACACAACAATGACATGACACGCCAACAATCACAAAAGGTTTGATTTCCCCCAAGCTGATCATCATGATGCCAGAAAAGAGATGTGATCATGGTGAATCAGAAAAATTGGCTAAGGGGGAAATCAGAAAAAAGGAAAATTAGGGTGTAGGAGCGGTGGGCTCCTCATCCTCCTCGGGAGAGACTGGAGGGGTGTTGGAGGGAGAGGTGATGGGTGTGCGAAGAAGTGGGGAAGGAGGTGGAGACGGTGGATGGATGGGCTCGGTAGGGATGTGGACGATGGGTGGGGTGTCAGTGGTGAAGGAGGATGGAAAGGATACGACGACCGATAAGGTGGGTGTGGGTAATGATTTCGCGCACACAGCTAACTTCTTGTGACGCGAGTAGGCGGTGGTGATAGATGTGAATGGTAGTGGGAGGCGATCAACGGTAGTGGTGGTGGGAGGGGATGATCTTCTAGGGGTGATGGAGGGGGTGATGGTGGTGGTGATGGTGGTGGAGGACCATGAATGTGTGTAAGAAGGCGGAGAATGGCGGTGAATTTTCGCTCGAGAGCAAGGAAACGGGGATGTGATAGGAAAGAAGTGGATGGGTCCGAGGAGGTGGGGGAGGATGTGCCAGTGCACAGAGTAGCCATCTCAGCATCAAGAGCGAAGCGAGCAGAGGTGGCCCGGCGTATAGCAAAAGTGGTGCAGGCGGTAGTGGTTGTGCCAGCACCAAAGGCTAGGCCAAAGAGGGCCGTAGTAAGGGCCTCGGAAAAAACAGGGATATCAGATGGGGTGGTGACACTGGGTCCAGCCCCGAGGTCCTCTCTGAACATAGGGATGTCTTGCTCGCCTAAGTGGACGACATGGGAAGGTGGTCGAGGGGTGTCAGGTAGAACAAACTGAAGGTGTAACCCCCTACAAACTCAGGATCTGGAGGAAACAACCAATCTGCCTGAAGCTTAATAGTCATGCGGCTAGGATTTGGTAGAATGGTATATGGTGCAGGGAGTGGCCGTAATAGAAAGCAAACCGACCATTGCCTCGCGACCGGATCATGTGGGTGTGCCTCAGGACATCGAGGTCAAGATATGTAGATCCTTGGGCACGGGGTAAATCGGGGGGATCACGATGTTAAAGGAAGGGTGTAAGGCTATGAGAGTGATGAGGCCGCCGCATCAATATTTACCCTTGTTTGCACGGCTAATATCAATAAGCTTTTGATTTAGCCACGCAGCGGCGTTTATGCGTATGCGCTGGGCCTCGAAAGTAGTCCTGTCAACACCGAGAATGTAAGGAAACGTCATCGCCCATAAAATAAATAAATCTGGGATGGTCACGGTACCGGACTCATCCCGCGGAAAGAAAGTGCTAGAGATTATATGGTGGGTGAGACGAAAGATTGGGTGGATGATAGAAGAGGCCGTGGCCTTGCCTCTAGAAAAATGATCGTGCAGAGTGAGGCTTACCCAAAAGTGATCGACATCGAAGTCGAGATGCAATTCATAGGGGAGGATGTTGCCTTCTAGATTGGGGAAACCGAAAATATTGTTGATGGTGATCAAGGGGACATGGAAGTTTTGGTTTCGAAGGCGAAAATCGATAATTAACCCCGCCTCAGTTTTGATAGTGGAGAGAAATTCTAGTGTGAGGGCGGGGTAGGATGGGGCATGTGAGTGGAAGAAACTAAGCCAACCTAAGTTTGCGAAAATGGATTTTACTTCAGAGAAAACTCCAAGATCGAGTAGAGTTCGATCGTGTGCAAACTTGGTGGCTAGGTGAGATCGTTGGCTGCTTCAAGAAAGAAATCTTTATGTGCCTGACTCATGAAACGAACTCCATGCGGTCCCATCAGTGGGTCCACCATAGGTATGATAGGTTGGGGTGGTGGTTGGGTAGGCGATGGGGGAGGAGCGCGTCCACACATAGAACGTGTGGATCTGTCTCTTGCGAGATGACTCCTCTTCCACCATGATTTGCTTACCCTTGTCTTTGTCTTTTGCCATGATTTTGTGGCGATTGGGTGTGATAAGCAGGATGATATATGGATGCACGCAACAAATGACAACGTGACAATACAGTACTAATTGGGCAATATAGTAATCAAGCTAAGGAGTGAGTTTACCCAGCTGTGAAGACACGCTAAGCTTCCGAAAGATCACATGATGCGTGATGGAGTGATTCGGGGAGCCGCCACACACTAATCCAACGAGAACAGAGTTTTCGAAAATTTGGGGTTAGGGCTAGGGTTTCGGGCGATTTGTGGTTAGAATGTGGTTGATGGGAGTGGATTGATGGTGGGAGAGTAGTGGGGGAAGTGGGGGAGAGATTTTTGGAGTATTGGGAGTGATGGAGGAGGTCGTTTGAGAGGAAGGGAAGACGAACCGTTCGAATCGATTGCGCAGAGGTCGGGTGAAATGAAATCGGTGAGGGGGTAGAATATATATAGGGTTAGGCAACCCGATCGGGTGAAAGTTCACCCGATCGGTTGGGTCAGTTTTCGAAAATTACTGTTGGATCAACTGCTACAGGTGAACCGATCGGGTGACATCTCACCCGATCGGTTGGCCGCTCTCCAAAATCACCCGAGCCCTTTATCATCATCACCTGATCAGCGACCCGATTTCTGATTGTGTCACCCAATCGGTTGATCCAACTACTGCAGTCGGCCAATTACTGATACTAACCACCCGATCGGTTGATGCATGAACTGATCGGGTGGGGCAATTCCTGCACAAAAATGAAAAATCTTCTAAGTATCCAAACGAAAATCCCCACAGCAGTGTTTATTCACAAAAATTGGTAAACTAATCCTATAAAAACCAACAGAAGTTTAGAACATAGGTTGCCTCCCATAAAGCGCTGTTGTTTATAGTCGTTTCCTCGACTCCCGACATGATCTTCAGGGAGGTTTGTGCGGGTGATGCTCCACGATCGGCGTCCTCTCAGCTGTGGGGACAAGAGCTCTTGTTTTCGACAGCGACGAAAGATAGACAGTCTCAACTACTCTCCCACTGGTGATGTCTAGGGGCTTTTCTTTTGTGTTGGCGTCAATCGCCACTCTCCTCAGAATGCGGACTTCATCAGCTGTGAGCACAAGAGGCTCTTTCCCCTTGCTCTTTGTCGGAGAAACCTTCCCAAATCCGGGGGGAGTCAACTGGGAGACACATACTCGTTCAACGACTTCTTCTCTTTCAAGCCCAGTGTGCTCTTCAAGTTCATCCAAGCCTTCAGGGGGGTTCCTCAAAAGAACTTCCCAAGCTCCTGCTTCAATTACCCTCTCTTCTTCTATCTCTTGCAGGTTGCATCTGTGTTCCTCCGGTGGTAATTTCATCGAAAACGCCAAGTCAAATTCTACTTTCTGATCTCCTACGTTTAGGGACAATTTCCCCTTCTTAACGTCGATGAGTACGCCTGCGGTTGCCATAAAGGGTCTTCCGAGGATAATCAGAGTGTGATTATCCTCAGTCATATCCATAACCATGAAATCTACTTGCACTCGCACACCACGGACATTGACGGGAAATTCGTCCATGACTCCAACCGGGTACTTCACCGATCTATCTGCCAACTACAGAGTCATTCCCGTGGGTATCAGCTCACCCATATTTATCCTTTTGTACAGTGATAGGGGCATCAAACTGACACTCGCTCCCAGATCGACAAGTGCTCTATTAATTGATACTCCCCTATTGAGCATGGGATAGAAAAACTCACGGGGTCTTTGAGCTTCGGCGGATTTGCTCGTTGGACCAGGGCGCTATATTCCGTCGTAAGGACGAATTTCTCTTTTCTTGTCCCCTTTGTAACTAGTTCCTTAAGAAATTTAGCATACGAGGGGATGGTCTCGATAGCTTCTAGAAACAGGATCTGCAGACTCAGGTCCTTCACTATCTCTAAGAACTTGACATACTTCTCATCAATTTTGGCCTTGGCAAGCCTCTGTGGAAACAGCACTGTAGGCTTAAAGACCCTCAAGTTGTCGCTCTCATTCTTCTTCTTCTCTTCATAAACTCCCTCCGGAGTCACGGGGCTCGATGTAGAAGCTCCATTGTCATTCACTTCCAGACTCGGTTTCTCATTCACCAATGGTGCTTCATTAACTCTCTCGGCCTCCCATGCTGGAATCCTTGTCCCACTCCTCAGGACTATGGCAGAGACAGACATTAGCTTGACCATGTGTCAAGGCTAGAGTTTGGCTTGGTTCCCTTTGTTCTCTTGTGATTGGCCCGACAGTTGTCCTTGTGCCTTCTGGAGGTTGGCCACTTGTAACCCCAGCTGGGTCACTTGATCGACCAAAGACTTCTGCCCAATCTACAGTTATAGGGTGATCTTCTCCTGATTCGCTATATACTGAGTCAGGATGCTCTCAATAGGAGAGACCACTCATTGTTGTTGGGGCGGAGGTTGCTGATTTCGAGGAGGGTACTGCTGATACATTTGTTGTTGAGGTAGGGGAGGCTGATATAGCTGATGCTGCTGTTGAGTTTGCTGATATGGTGCCCTGTAGCTGAAATTGGGATGGTTCCGGTTGTTGGGAGAATATGCAGGATTGAACTCTTTCTCGGTGGATAGGGTGCATTTCCCGTAGGATTGTAAAATAGTGCACTCGCTTAATCCACCGGTGCCAAGATGTCACTACCATCGAAATCTCCCATTGGTTCAGTTTCAACCGCCGCTACATGATGAGTGTTAGCGCCACCGGCTCCTACCATGAATGCTGAAATCTGAGTCAAAAGCAAATCAAATTTGCTAAACTGTTTATCGACTTCCTCAACTCGGTGCATTCCTCTAGCTTTTGGTGTAGCACGCTCGTCACTCCACCTTTCATTATTGGACACCATGTTTTCCAAAATATTTTCGGCGTCCACTTCATTTCTTGTCATGAAGGATCCACCCGCCGCGGCATCCATGGAGGACTTCAAGTCATCCCTCAGTCCATTGTAAAACAAGTTGATAATCTGCCAGCGGGGGAGCTCATGGTGAGGACATTTTCTCTGTATTTCCTTGAACCTCACCCATGCTTCATGCAGTGATTTATGGCTGGCCTGGGAGAAGGAGGAGATCTCGCTCCTTAGCTTCATAGTCTTCCCCGGAGGGAAGAACTTGTTCAGGAATGCATTTGATAGCCGCTCCCAGGTTGTGAACGTGTTGGGGTCCTTCCCCCTCAGCCATTGCTTTGCCTTGTCCCATAGAGAGAATGAGAACAATCTCAACCGAATAGACTCGGTTAATACGCCATTGATTTTGAACGTCTCGCACTTCTCCAGAAAAGAATCCAAGTGCTCGATCGGGTTCTCCATGGGAGCTCCAGAAAACTGGTCCTGCTGGATCCAAGCCACAAGCGATGGCTTTAGCTCAAATTTTCCGGTCGTAATGGCCGGAGGTTGAATACTAGACGTGGATCCGATGAACGGCATAGAATACTCGAGCAGAGACTTTTGAGGAGGTATATTTCCTGCCATGGCAAATTCTTCTGTTCTTTTTCTTTCAGCGTTCATACGCCTCAGCGTGGCGTTAATCTTGGGATCTAAAGGAACTAAGTCGTCAAGACTTCTCGAGTTAATGCGCATCAACAATCAAGATACACCGTGAAGCACATATGGTATGATGCAAAATAAAAACAAAGAATAAGAAATAATAATAATAATAACGAAAGTGTAGAATGTGAAAATTATCACGGGTTAAGGATGTGAGCTAGCCTCGAGGGATTACAAGGTCCTAAATGAAACAAGCACGTTGCCTACCCGACAACGACGCCATAAATCTTGACCTCCTGCCGATTGCACTGTAAAATCGGAACGAGGATACCAGGATTAAATATTTGTAAACCACAAGCGCATGGTGTCGAAGTGTGGCTTGGGGGTCGAACACGGGAAGCATGTGTTGTGCTTGTGATCAAATAGGAACCGGATCACCAGGTGGGTGAGCTAGCCCTATCGCTTGGTGGTTGTCATGATGTTAAACTATGGAAAGGTGTAAGATATAAAAAGGAAACCTAGGGCTTTGGTTTCCACCCTATCATGAGTTTTCACTATTACGACTGACGGATAGGAATGTGATCGGATTCTAGAGCTTAGCGGTGATACGTTGCCTCTAATAGCGGTACCTAGCGTCCTATGGGCCCGATATTCCGGTCGATGCCCAGGATGATACGCTACGTCTACCCAGGTTCGGAAGGTAGGCATTCCCATGTCTAACACCGACCGACTCTGGGAGCACTAAGCTCGCAACGATTGCTCCCGACATTTCATCCAAGCCGTTCCCACGCGCGAGGAATCAATGTCTACGCTAAGGGTGTGAGCTGTGGCTAGAGGATCAAACTCCCGTTTTATTTTTCCTTGGCCCGACGGTCAAAGTCGGTCTTTCTCCTGCCAGTGACAATAAAACGCCCCTGTGTAACCATCTAAATCCCTATATCCTATTGAATCCCCAATCCTACGGTCGTTCTAGGGAGAACCCACGAAGGGGCTTCCACCAATGTTCCATATTAGAAAACTACTCACTAATCATTGCAAGAGATTCAATACAACAAAATTCAGCCATCAAAGAGATAATCAAGCAATAGATTACTATAGTAAACTATAGTATTAACGCAATATCAAAGTATCAAAGCGATCAAGAAACTTACAAATGAAAATAAATTCTCAGCAGTCAAAAACCCCTAAAACAGCTTAAGAAAAATGGGGATTACGTTTTCTGGGAAACCTAGGGCTATTTATACATTTTGGTAAGATGCCAGGGAATATTCCCACAAGAAGACAAAAATAAACGTCCACCCGATCCGTTGAAACTTCAACCGATCGGGTGAGACAAGCGGAAAAATAGTCTTCAGCTTCTGATAATTCTCTCCCGATCGGTTGAACCGATCGGGTGAAGTTGTTGGGCTCTAAAGCTCGGGATGCTGCTGCTACAGGTGACCCGATCGGTTCAAGTCAACCGATCGGGTGGACTTTGGCACTTAAAAACAAAGAGCAATGTCACACCCAACCGATCATTGAACCGATCGGTTGGGGTTTGCTTCTTCCTTGCTCCTCCTCGGGTCTGATATGGGTGCACGAACCGATCGGGTGGATCTGTCCACCCGATCGGTTGAGGGCTGATCATGATCAGAATTGATGTTTGTCCCTCAGGTTCCGTATGACACCTCCCGTTGCTCCGAGGACTCATGATGTCAGCTTTGTATGTCCCCTATGCCAGCAAATCCTACAAAAGCACACAAACACAACGAAAGTGAAAACAAACTAAAAATCACAGAAAGAAGGACTCAAAATAACGAAAAACGACGGGAAATTACGGAGAAGACGTGTGTGAATATGTAAAATATAAACGCACGTCACTCATCAAGCAATGCCACACCCACATCTAAGAGTCCTTATAGGCTATGTTTTTGGGTGTGGTGTCTTGAACTCATTTTTAATGAGATGGAAAAAATCCTAGATGATTTCATGTTTAATGAAAAATGTGGATGGGTTTTGGTTGATTTCTTAATAGTTTCTCCTCATGTACTTCACTGTTTAATTATCACAATTACACGAAGGTGTTGAAGCCTATGTTATAATTCTCATTGAATTTAAAGTGATTATTCCATGAATGTCTACATGCAAGTGCTTGTCGTAATTGATAATGCTCTTTAGTTTGCATGTGGTATAAAAATTTGACTTCATATATACACTTTTGATGATAACAAAAGGGGGAGAAAATATTGAGAAGATTTGTGCATGCATTATTGCTTATATGTTGAATATTTGAATATTGGTTTAAGGGGGAGCATTAATGAATAATAAATGAAGCATGTGCTTAATAAGAATATTTGTTCGAGGAGGAGCAGGCTTGTATGTTGTATGCTTGAAACATAGTTGTTGCATGCTTGTATGTTGCACATCATTGTCACATTTGTTGCATATTGCATACATCCTCCATTGTTACACTTCACACACACATGTCACGATGATATAATATGAATCGTTATTGCAAATCTTATATTGGTTTGTCATCATCAAAAGGGGGAGATTATTGAATACAATGTGTAGTTGGATACAACAATCGATGAATTCGTGTTTGATGATAACAAACATGTGTGAACGATTTAATGTGTGTGCTAAGTGTTTTCAGGAATGGCACTCTTTCTAATACTCAAAAAGAGACTAAGTAAAAGTGATGGAGAATGTGCCATGCATTAGCGAATTGGACTAAGTCAAATATGAGAAGATAAGGAGGAAACCAATTCAAATCCATATTTGAATTGATTCAAATCAATTGGTGCAACATTCAAATCATAATGCCATGCAAATTGAAGACTTGGTCAAAGATGGAGAGATATGAAGAATCACATGCAAATCAAAGGTGATTAAATGAGATCCATTTCAAATCCTATAGCCACTCAAATTCAATTCCATAGCCATCCATATTCAAACTCCATATCCAAGATGATTAATCCAAATCCTAATCAAATTATGATTCCTTCCAATCTCCATTAATTATGGGATTCTAATTGATTCTATTATATCCCATCCTCTCCTATATAAACCTATATTCCAAGAGAGAGATTAAGAGAAGGAGTGCAACCAAAAACTCGAAGAGAATTCGGCCAAGAGGGGATCCATATCCGCAAGTGTTTTTCATGCCCAAATTCCCTATGTTGCGCAACATGGTAAGCCCAAGCTCTATTGCCTAAAATCTATCATCTCCTTCCCCTCTCTATAGCCTAACCTCCATTGCCATTGTCAAAGCACCCATGCACAGTCTTCAAGCTATATGCCACAGCCTCCAAGTTCTCCATTGCCAAATCCAATTGCAAGCTACCAAGGCCAAAGCTCCAAGGTCTCTTGCCAAAGATTCAAAGACAACCTCCCTTACATCCTTGCACAAGCAATCATCTCAAAAGCCAAGGCCACAACTTTTCCTCTCCAAGAGAACTCCATTGCCCATCCTTGGCCGCAAGTTTTAATCTCCAAAAGCTACATCCCCTTCCTCCTCAAAGCCATAGACATCTTTCACAACATCCTTTTCAACCTCTACACAAGGCCACAACTTACAAGGAGGCAACACATCAAGGCCGTAAGTTCCAAAGGTAAGGACGCGACGTTGCGACTACATCCTGTCAGATACGATTTGACCTGAGCTGATTGACAGAGACGATTGCCGCTACACAAACTGAGATTCTCTAAACTCTTTATTATTATATTTGTGTAGTAGCAGCGATCTTTGTAAGGGAACCTTTACCATTGATACATGTTTTGGGGTCTTGTATAGTGGGTGCTAGATGATTCCAGGTGAATATTGCATAATTAACCCCTTATCTAGCACCATTTTGTGTGTATATGATGCTTAATTGGTATCTAATAAGATCATATTTTGAATATCGTTATTTATTAAAGCGAACACTTATTTTATGCATAAAACAGTAGTATACTGACTATTTCTTTACTATTTGTATTTTTTTCATGGCTAGATCTCGATCTCACGATTCCAACGACTATTTATTTGTATTTTTCTGAGATCTGTGCTAATTTTTATGAATTTTTGAATGCAGAATACCAAATAAAATGAAGAAATACAGCCGAAATACTCGTGAAATACGGCGTACATATTGTTGGATATGGAAGACGTTTGTACACCCTTGTGGGGGATGTACGAGGGAATACGGACCTCGAACGTCGCGTACACGAAGTCGTGTGCAAAGGGAATCTGTTCCCTTGCGGAGAGGATCTCTGTATGAGCGGGAAAGTCGCATTATATATGCATAAGTGCATGCGACATATGGCTAATAAAGGGGGAATATCTTAAGCTTATGTTGTACCATGCATATGGTACAACTTAAGCTTATAATGTGCCATGTATCATGTTACACCTTAATTAAGTTGTTCCAAAGGAACAACTTACCCTAAAATAACTACCTTGGGGGCTATAAATAAGACCCAAGGGTAGCCATTTTCCTAACACCTTTTTGCATGAAATTCATGCATGCATCTTCATCCTAGCGAAGCTCTGCAGAAATATTTCCTCTCCCTCTATCCAAGTTCTTAATCTAAAGTAGAGATTTAGATTGTGGATTTAGTAGCCTTACTCCGTTCGTGAGTAGACTCGATCCGTCGTGGCGAATCCGAAGGCGAAGTTCGTAGACTACCGTGCCGCGTACGCAAGTGTAAGTCTAAACTTCATATTATCGATCCTAACTCTGTTTTGGCAGGATCCTTCATTGGTATCGGAGCCATATGGGTTCACCCCGGTCAATCCACCGCCCCGTCGAAACTACGAACGAGTCGTTGCCTTTTTCACGAATGGGTGTCCTACTATTACGGATATAATAGGAACGCTTCATGACGGAGAGAACGCAGCGGTTGTTCTTTTCACGTTAGGGTCTCCTATCATTACGAATATGGTAGGAACTCTCCGTGACGGGAAGAACCGACCGTTCACGTAGTACGTTATTCATTTTTGGCACACGGCCATTAAGAGATAACTAATTTCTTCGACGAACGGGTGCTTCATCAAGGAAGATGATGGAAGTTATTTCCATCGGGTAAGAGGAAAATTTGGTGCATGTGCACCATGGCCAAATGGGCTATGAAGGCCATGCACCCCCTCTCCCCATGCGGAGGGGGTTGGCTACGGCCAATAACCACCGGCGACCACCCCATCAAGGGGGAGGAATGAGTGCGGCAACCCCATTTAAAAGGGGGTGGCCGGCCATGACCAAAGGGGCCATGGCCGGCCAACGCCGAATGGCCTTGGCCATGACCGGCCATGGCCAAGCCATGGCCGGCCATGGCCGGCCAAGGCCAGGCCGGCAGTGGCCGGCCAAGGCCAGGCCGGTAGTGGCCGGCCTTGGCCAAGCACTGCCGGCCAGGCCGGCCTGCCGGCCCTGGCAGTGGCCAGGGCCAGCGCCCTGGCCACTGCCAGGGCCAGGCCGGCCCTGGCAGAGGCCAGGGCCGGTGCCCTGGCCTCAGGCCAGGGCCTGGCCGAGGCCAGGGCAGGAGCCCTGGCCCCGGCCAGCGGCCTGCCGGCCCTGGCAGAGGCCAGGGCCGGCGCCCTGAGCCCTGGCCTCGGCCAGAGGCTAGGCCGTCCTGGCAGAGGCCAGGGCCTGGCCGGCCGGCCCTGGCAAAGGCCAGGGCCTGGCCGGCCCTGGCCGAGGGGGCCAGAGCCCCTGGCCGGCCAGGGCAGAGGCCCTGGCCGGCCCTTGGCCAAGCCCCGGCCAGGGCAGAGGCCCTGGCCGGGAGAAGTTGCAGTTCGAATATTGGTCGACCAATTTTGTGTTTTTGGTCAACCAATCTGGCAGAAGGTCTGGGTCGACTGCAAATTTGTCAACTGACCCATACGGGGTGACAAAGGGCATTGGTCAAACTCGAATGTGTCGATTAGCCCATACGGGGCTAACCACAATGCCGACTAGTTCATACGGGACTAACGTTTTAATGAAGTTTTTAACTTGGGCTCTACTCCTTGAAGACTAGCCATAGTGCTCTACTTCATGCGAGATTAGCTAAGTCATTGTGCTCTACTCTACGGAGATTAGCCAATGTACTTATGTAATTGTGCTCTACTCCTTGAAGATTAGCCGTAATGCTCTACTTCATGCGAGATTAGCCATGTCATTGTGCTCTACTCCACGGAGATTAGCCAATGAACTTATGTCATTGTGCTCTACTCCACGGAGATTAGCCAATGAACTTATGACGTTGTGCTCTACTCTACGGAGATTAGCCAATGTATTTTAAATTCGTTTTGAAAAATACGTTTTCAAAAACGCTTTTCCGCTGCAAAGTACTATAAGAGTACTAACATTTGATAAAGTGAGGGAGAAATATTGAAAGTTACTCTAGATGGTAATTGGAAACATAGTGATCTTTCCGATTCTAGAGTAACATCTTCAATATTTTTCGAAAGTAACTTATCAAATACTCGTTTTCCGCTGCTAGTACTATAAGAGTACTATTGTTTGATAAGTGATGGGGGAATATTGAAAGTTGTTCTAGATGGTGATTGGAATCATAGAGACCTTTTCGATTCTAGAACAACATCTTCAATATTTTTCGAAAGTAACTTATCAAATATAATATAATTCCAAGTGGGATTTGAATTTTTAGAACTATCCAAATGGGATACTCTATTATCATTTCAAGTGGGAGTTATATTTTAAGAATTTTTTATGCAATGTTTTTGATCGAACCTTCGGTTTTGTGTCTTTTGCAGCATTTTAAAAGTAAAATGTCTTCCGCTTCAAAGAATATCGTCGCTGAGTTAAACAAAGGTGAAAAACTCAACGGCGATAATTACAAACTTTGGTCCATTAAGATACAATACGTTTTAGAGGAGCAAGAAGTGCTCGAAACTCTAAAGAACGTAATGATTGAACCCGAGTTGGGCACTACGGCCCAACACCGAAGAGACAAGGAAGCTTTTGATGCTTGGTCTCGGAAGAATAAGATAGCGAGCATTACGTTATTAAGCAGTATGGCTGATGACATAATGCGCATCTTCCGAGAACATGACCTAGCCATGGACATATGGTCCAAGCTAGAGGAGAAGTTCGGTGGCACATCGGTGTCCAAACTTCGTGCCTTAACTATAAAGTTCGATACATATAAGAAACGTCCAGATCATTCCATGGGGAAACATCTGAGACATATGGCGAACCTTATCTCAGAGTTAAAGGACGCAGGTCATGTGCTCATGGATGAGCAACAAATCCAAGCAGTCATACGTTCCCTACCAAATGGGTGGGATCAGATGAAGATGCATCTCACTCATAATGAGAGCATCAAGACCTTCAACGATGTTTCCAAGCACCTCGAATTAGAGGAAGAGCGGCTTGCGGCTGCCAAGCCAGGTGCAGAAGTGCACATGGTTGCTAGTTCCTCAAACGGGGGAAAGAAACGTAAAGATCGTTCGAAGTCTTCTAATGAACGTAATAAGCAACCTGAGTCTACCAAGGAACCCAAACATAAGGGTGGGCACAAGAAATGGCACAAGAAGAAAGACTTGAAAAGGATCAAGTGCTTCAAGTGTAACAAGCTCGGTCACTATGCTCGTTCGTGTACGAGTGGAAGTGACGAGGTAACTTGTAATACTAGTTACATATGTGTTTCTAGTTCACTATTTCTTGTGGAATCTAATCCATTTTGGGATAATTGATTCAGGTGCCACCGACCACATAGCAAAGGACAGACGGTCCTTCGTGGAGTATCACCGGATACTCAAGGAATGAAGTGGATCAATGTAGGAAACAACACACGTGTTGTAGAGAAAGGCGTTGGGAATTGCAAGCTAGACTTGGACAACGGCCACACTCTCCTACTTTATGATGTTCTCTTCATTCCATATATTCAAAGGAATATTAAAACTGTGGTCAATTTGTTGGGTCTTGGTTAATAGTTGGTTCCTTCATGTTTGTAATATGGACCTATTTTTGTAATAATTCCTTTATTGGTACTGGGTTTGTATTTCAAAGGATTTATTGTAATAAGTACAATATATAATTCCTCATGTAATGAAAATTTCCTTGTGACAAATTCTTTGACTAATGAGTCTAATATAATTTGTTGGCACACAAGGCTTGGTCATATTGGACCAACGCGTTTGGATAGACTTGCCAAACGTGGCCTTCTATCCAATGTTTCAAAGGTTGAAATGTCGACCTGCGAACATTGCCTTGTGAGGAAATCTTGTCGCAATCCGTTTTGGAACCGGCACAAGGGCCGAGGTTCCATTACAGCTTATCCATTCGGACATATGTGGTCCGATGAATGTCAAGACAAGACGCGGGAAGTCCTATTTCATCACCTTTTTTGATGATTTCACCCGATTCGGTCATATCTATTTGATTCCCACAAAAGTGAAAGCACTAAACCTGCTTTAAAAACTATATGAGTTTAGTGGAGAATCAATTAGATCGCAAGATTAAGGTCGTGCGAACTGATAGGGGCGGTGAATATCAATCAACAAGTTTGTGATGAAAAAGGCATAGTACATCAGGTAACTATGCCTTATACTCCTCAACAAATTGGTGTTGCGGAAAGGAGGTATAGGACTTTAATGAAAAATGGTCCGTTCAATGATGGAGCAAACTAACTTGCCGATCACCTTTTGGGGTGATGCATTATTGACGTCCACTTTCATTTTGAACCGCGTACCCTCGAAATCAGTTAGCTCCACTCCTTATGAGTTGTGGAACCAAAGGTCTCCTGACTTAAACATTTTTTCCTTGAGTTTGTGCATTCAACGCACATATTTCCTCCCATAAGTATGGCAAACTTGGGCCAAGGAGAAGGAAATGTATCTTTAAACGATACGCATAAAACTCCAAAGGTTATGTTTTTGTTAGTCAGGAAGACAATGGTGTGCTAATTGAGTTTGAGTCGAGGGATGTCACTTTCTTGGAAAACGAGTTTCCAAGACAGGGCGAGATAAGTCAGGACTTATCTCTATTTTGAGATTTATGATCAAAAAAGGATTACCTCATTCGAGTGGGAGAAATTCTAGGTGAAAACGAAAATTCTTTTTAACCTTCACCAATGGATTATACGAATGACGATTATCCTATTCCATACGGGAATAATGATCCAAGTGGGAGCAATTCTAACAACATTTCAAGTGGGAGTGATATTAGAATTGATCTAAATTCGAGTCAACAAGGACTTGAAGAATCTCAAATATGCCGAATCATGCCCTGCAAATGACAAATGGATGGAAGCGATGAAGGAGGAATTGAAATCCATGAAAGTTAACCAAGTCTGGGACTTAGTTAACTCACCCAGAGGACATAGAGCAATTGGGAACAAATGGGTTCTCGAGATCAAACATAAGGCTGATGGCTCTATAGATAGATATAAAGCTCGCCTTGTCGCGAAAGGTTTTACGCAACAGGAAGGGATAGACTACGAAGAAAACTTCTCACCTGTTGTGCGTTTTACCTTGATTCGCATGATTCTGGCAATGGTAGCTTGCTTATACCTCAAATTACATCAGATGGATGTAAAGACTGCCTTTCTCAATGGAGAATTGGACGAGGAGATCTATATGGAACAACCAACAGGGTTTGTAAAAGAAGGAAACGAACATAAGGTTTGTAAACTTCGTAAGTCCATATATGGTCTTAAATAATACTCGAGGCAATGGTATATACGATTTCAAGAAGTTGTCTTATCAAATGGATATTCCATACTTGATAAAGATAACTACGTATATTAAAAGCAAGCATGTTATTATGTCTCTATATGTAGATGACATTTTAATAGCCGGAAATGACAAGGGCTTTGTGATGAGTATCAAGGCTTGGCTTTCATCAGTATTTTAGATGAAAGACATAGGAAAAGCCGCATATATCCTTGGAGTTAAGATTTCAAGGAATCGTTCGAAGAAACTTCTTTCTCTTTCACAGGAGACTTATATAAAGAAGATTCTAGAACGATTTAATATGCAGGACTGCAAGTCCATTGATATTCATATAAGCATATGCGATAATTTATATCTGGAATCGTGTCCAAAGAACCAAAAGGAAAAGGAAATTATGGAAAAAGTTCCATATTCCAGTGCAGTTGATAGTCTTATGTACACTATGGTGTGTACAAGACCGGACATCTGTTTTGCCGTTGGAAATGGTAAACTGTTACCAATCCAACCCGGGGGCAAGAACACTGGAAAGCGGTTAAGAGGATAATGCAGTATCTTAAAGGAACTGCAGATTTGCAAAAGACTATGATAAAACCAAGAAGGTAGACATAAGGTACATATCTACGCATGAGATGATAGAGGATCAGCTTACGAAAGCGATCCCCAGAAATGTGTTTTATAAACACTTATCATCTCAAGGATTGCGTATGGGCTGAGTTGTACCAAATATATATTCCCATGTCTAAGAAATGATCAAAATTAATAAAAGAATAAGTTCTTTTTCCAACATTGCATATGAATTTCTTAAGAAATGTTTGTGTACATTTTTGAAATCTCAGCTGAATTGTGTGTATGTCGGACAGATTAAGGTTGGCTCTCTCACATGAGCAACCGCCTTATCTTATCAGATGGATAAGATAGAGATGAGACTAGTTTAAAGTCAAAATCATTAGACGAATGATTTAGAGTCATGACTTTAACAAGATAGTCGAATGAAAGATCTGCATCATATGGATGCTTACAAAAGATCTGAGATCTGTATCACAAGGATATAAAGATCTCAATGGATTTTTTTAATCCTATCTGTCTTATGTAGGATGAGAGTCCGGGAATATTTCCTGAGTAGTAAGGGGACTCAAAAGATAGGCACTGTGGTGTCTGATCTTTCATCCGTACAACATCATTAAGACATACTCTCCCTGGGAAAGGAGTGATGTTGTAATACGTGTTCATACCACGTATGCATTTCGACCACTGAGTTAGTAGCAATAGTGTTTGCTATTATGTGAGACTCAAAGGCCATACGGGTCTTAACTCTTACCCTCAAGGACTCCAATTGGTTCCTTTAGATTTGACGAGATGATCGCTATCTTAGCGTGTTACTAATGGGCTATGGTAATTCGGCTCGGCGGGGCACGTTAGAAAAGCGAATCAAGTCAAGATCAGAAGGTTCGCAAGAAGAGGAAGATTGATTTCATATTCGCATTTGGACTTTAATGATTCAAAGCTGGCCAGCCAATTGTAATCCAGATGGGATTCAATTGTTGAATATAAAGTACAAGAAATGTGAAGAAATAATCTAGGGTAAAGCATGCGTTGAACTACTCAACTTTGCACCTTCGAGGTCGTTGTGTATCTCTAACAAGTGCACAACAACAGACTCTACGCGCATGACGGTCGCACGGTCTATTTCTCGGTATGATAGATGAAAGAACTAAGGGAAAGACGTTCTCTTACAATCGCCTCAAGTGTGAGTGGGAGATGTTGGATATGGAAGACGTTTGTACACCCTTGTGGGGGATGTACGAGGGAATACGGACCTCGAACGTCGCGTACACGAAGTCGTGTGCAAAGGGAATCTGTTCCATTGCGGAGAGGATCTCTGTATGAGCGGAAAAGTCGCATTATATATGCATAAGTGCATGCGACATATGGCTAATAAAGGGGGAATATCTTAAGCTTATGTTGTACCATGCATATGGTACAACTTAAGCTTATAATGTGCCATGTATCATGGTACACCTTAATTAAGTTGTTCCAAAGGAACAACTTACCCTAAAATAACTACCTTGGGGGCTATAAATAAGACCCAAGGGTAGCCATTTTCCTAACACCTTTTTGCATGAAATTCATGCATGCATCTTCATCCTAGCGAAGCTCTGCAGAAATATTTCCTCTCCCTCTATCCAAGTTCTTAATCTAAAGTAGAGATTTAGATTGTGGATTTAGTAGCCTTACTCCGTTCGTGAGTAGACTCGATCCGTCGTGGCGAATCCGAAGGCGAAGTTCGTAGACTACCGTGCCGCGTACGCAAGTGTAAGTCTAAACTTCATATTATCGATCCTAACTCTGTTTTGGCAGGATCCTTCACATATGTAGCATTATACCAGCGCTGGACACATGGCGCTCATCCATGCGTTCCTGCTTAGATCTGACAGCATCGGAGACGGGGCGAAGTGGCTCAATGATCTCCGTTGGATTTCGATCCAACGGTCCACATCTCTCATCCGAAGGCAGAGCGAATCCATATCGAAGCGAGGCGACATGGCGTATTGAGTGCCGCTCATCTCTCATCCGACGGCGCAGAGCGATCGAGCTGCGAAGCAAATCTGTAACGAAGCAGGGTAATGTGGCGATATGAAATCCGTTCGATCTCTCGATCGGATGGTTGGTGAATTAATCCAAAATGGGTTCGGATTCAAATCGAAGCGGGCGAAGAAGCAGTCGGATCTGCCATGTTTCGATCCCCTATTCAATCCTGCATTGATCGGACGGGCGAGAATTAACCCGCTCGCGGATTTGAGTTTATAGCGATTTGGATGCGGATTCCGAACCCGTTAAGCCCCTAAACCCCGCAATGCTATTATATAAGCGTATTTTAGGGGTTTTGGGGTATTCTGGCGTATTTTGGGGTTTTTGTGGCCGCTAATGAGCTTATTTTTCTGGAGGAGGCTGTTGATAAATTCCAGAGGCTACTGTTCTACATCCTAGAAGAGTTTGGGTGATTATATTTGAGATTTGGTGATAGATCCTTGAACTTTTACCTCGTATTTAGTACTTTTTCATTGTATTTGATATTTGAACGATGTATTCATATATGAAACTTGATTTTTCTTTCACCATGAGTGACTAATCTCCTTGTTCTATGGTTGTGATGTAATTAAGATATGTAATCATAGATCTTTGTGTCTTTAGCTTTAGAATCATGTTAAAATTGCTTGTAACGTTGATTTCTACATCGTATTTCTTGAGTATTATTCATTACCGATGTGATTGATGTTCTTTATGGCTAGGCCCTGATAAGTCTAGTTTGTTTATGTTCTCTAATCAGGACATATCATTGTGCTTATCGTTTAATGAAATCAAAGTTGCAAGTAATGCATATACGGCTATTTTAACTAGTTTTTATCGATTCATCGTCCGATGACTTCATGCCTTGACCGGGTGAAGCGGTGTGTGATATTAAAAGGCATGATATTTCAGCAATTACAAACTCCTAATGAAGTCATAACCATTGCATATTCATCTCATTGATAACCAAACTTTTGCAACACTGTACTTCTTTCTAGGAGTCACGCTTTTGATACCAATCTTTAAAAATCATTTTCACCTTCATAAAGGTGGTTGCTTTCTCATCCATACATTTTCTTTGATAGTTGAATTCGTGTTAGTTCAGGTCGACTTGTCTCGTGGATTCAATTCTGGTCTCTCCAGGTACTACTTGCACGATCTCCTACGCTTGGGAGTATTAGCTCACACTATTTTGAGATAGTCAAGTTTTTGGCACCGTTGCCGAGGACAATGGCCTCTTTGATCCACATTTTCAGCTTTTCAAAGGAATACACGGTGAGATCTTTCCACTTTATATCTTAGTTTTATTATTTAAAATATAAAAAACTCTCGTTGCTAGTTTATGTGGCATATGACATCTACTTCACACAGATTGTTAAGACTTGAAAACATGACTGATAATAATGAACAACCCTTTGCAAACACTCCACAAGATTTACCATTGAGTGCTACATATACGCCCACT
Source organism: Scilla litardierei (assembly GCA_030789695.1). NCBI lineage: Eukaryota > Viridiplantae > Streptophyta > Magnoliopsida > Asparagales > Asparagaceae > Scilla > Scilla litardierei. Next base: position 141,316,850 of record CM061133.1, on the reverse strand, counting down.
AGAGTTGCTTCTGACTCCTGCATTGTTTTGCCTGATGGTGCTCATTCTTTTTCGCTTAAACCAGGGGTGATCCAAATCCTCCAATCTTACCATGGCGAGGATAGGGAAAATCCTTATTTGTATATTAAAGCATTTGAAGAAGCATGCTCAACACAATTAGATGGGAAAGTTAGTAATGATGTTGTCTATCTTAAACTTTTTCCATTCTAGTTAAAAGATAAGGAAAAAAATTGGTTCAATGCACTACCTCCTAGATCTATTACTTCTTGGCTAACGATGCAAACTGAGTTTCTAAAAAAATTCTTTTCTTTACATAGGACTCGGGCTTTAAAGAAGCACATCATGTCTTTTTCGCAGAAGGAAACCGAAGCATATGATCAAGCTTTGGAAATGTTCAAGGAACTACTATTAGCTTGCCCGCATCAAGGTTTTGACAAGGGACGTACCATTGGGTTCTTTTACGATGGACTGCAGTCGAATACGACACAATATGTAGAAATGATGTGCAACAGCGGCTTCTTTGAGAAAACTCCAACAGACACTTGGACATATTTGGAAAACATTGCAGAAAATGCGAGAAGATGGGAGCCAACTTTAGAATTTTACAGGACTCTGCCTGCACAACAAACAAGAGGAGGCTTGCAGTTTTTAAAACCTGATGATGCGTTGATGGCACAAGTGGAGGCATTGGTTACGTAAAAGCTACAAACCATTGATTTAAGAGCAGCTAAAGCAGTTACATCAGAGCCATACTGCGTCATATATAAGAAACCAGTTCATGACACTACCGTGTGCCCATTGATTCCAGCAATAAAAGAATTAGGTAGAAATCCAGAGGCAGAGGTGAATTGGGTGGCCAATCAAGGGTACAATGCCAATTGAAAAAATCAATCAAATCAAATAGGTACTTCATACCAGTAGAAGCAGCAGATGAGTGCTCCCTATTACCATCCCAACCACACCAACGACCAAAGGAAAAGGGAGCAAAGAAATGAAATGCAAAATGTCACTGCTGCATTCCAACAGATGGCACAGATGCAACAACAACTCACTGAAAATTTTGCAAGATTTATAGCATCATTCCAACAGATGGTAAATTACCAGCTCAACCAGTTGCAAATTCTAACACAACCCATTCTTCTTCTTTTTCAGGAAACAATATTAAACCATGTCAAGCAGTGATTACATTGCATAGCGGACGTGAAATTGAAAAGCCAGAAATGCCTAGACATGAACAACCATCTGAGGAAAAAGAGGAAGTACAAGCACATGAAAAATTGCAAGATGAGGAAGAGGTCGCAGACAAAGAGCCAGAACCATAAATACCTCCAACTCCATTTCCACATAGACTTGCTCCACCATCAAAAGATAAGTATCAGGAAGAAATAAGAGACATCTTCAAGCAGGTAAAAATTAATATCCCATTACTTGATACAATCAACCAAGTGCCTGCATATGCTAAAATTTTGAAGGAGTTATGCACTGTGAAACAGAGTCTTAATATGAAAAAGAAAGCATTCCTAACACAGCAGGTAAGTGCAATGGTGCAACATGATACTCCACCCAAATACAAGGATCCAGGTTCTCCTACTATTCCATGTATTATAGGAACCAAGAAATTTGGAGATGCTTTACTTGGCGTGGGTTCTAGTGTTAACATTTTGCCTTATTCTATTTACTTGTAGTTAGGATTGGGAAAGCTGAAAATGACACATGTGGTTCTACAGTTGGCAGACAGGTCGGTGAAAGTCCCACGGAGATGCGTGGAAGACGTGTTGGTCCAAGTGGACAAATTCTATTACCCAGTGGATTTTATCGTCCTAGACATACATGGGCCACAATCAGGTAACTGCACTCCTATCATATTGGGACGTCCATTCTTTGCGACTTGCAACGCTATGATAAATTGTAGTGATGGACAATTGAAGTTAAGTTTTGGTAACATGAAACTTGAGCTGAACATTTTTTAAATCATGTGAGTTACCAGCAAGTGTTGATGGAGTAAAATAGGTATGTTTTATTGAGAATTTGATTGAAGATTATTTTGAAGCTAAGTATGAATGCTCATCTAAATTTATTGATTATAATTCAGATGATATTGATGAGTCTTATTTTGTGCAGGGCAAAAATGAAAGACCAAAGGATGCATGGGTGCCAAAGTTTGAAACATTACCAGTGGAATTGCCACCACAACAACCTTCAGAGGTTGAGCATCCAAAGTTAGAGTTGAAGCCCTTGCCAGACTATCTGAAATATGCTTTCCTTGGAAATGAGGAAACTTTCCATGTGGTAATAACCTCTAAACTTACTCTTGAACAAGAACATGCTTTGCTTGATGTGCTTAAAGAACACAAAGGGGCCATTGGATGGTCTATTACAGACATTACAGGTATAAATCCTTTAATTTGCACTCATCATATTTATTTTGAGGATGATACCAAATCTACATGTGAATTGCAACGTCGTTTAAATCCAACATTAAAAGAGGTTGTTAAGGGAGAGGTTCTTAAGCTACTTGCTGCATGTATAATATATCTTATTTCTGATAGCAGATGGATTAGTCCCATACAGGTGGTCTCAAAGAAATCAGACTTAACAGAAGTAAAAAATGCGAATAATGAGCTTATACCTATGCAAACCACCACAGGTTGGAGGATGTGTATTGACTACAGAAAGCTAAATTATAAAACATGAAAAGACCACTTTCCTTTGCCTTTCATAGATCAAATTTTAGAAAGAGTGGCATGTAATGAATATTATTGTTTTTTAGATGGCTATTCTGGCTATTATCAGATAGAGATTGCTCCAGAGGATCAAGAGAAGACTACCTTCACTTGTCCCTTTGGAACTTTCGCTTTTAGAAGGATGCCTTTTGTATTAAGCAATGCGCCTGCTACTTTTCAACGTTGCATGTTGTGCATATTTAGTGATATGGTTGAAAGGATAATGGAAGTGTTTATGGATGATTTTTCTGTATATGGCACTTCTTTTGAAGATTGTTTATCTAACTTAGCTCTTGCCTTGAACAAGTGCCAGGAAAAAAATTTGCTTCTAAACTGGGAAAAATGTCATTTCATGGCAACTGAAGGTTTGTTTCTTGGTCACCTAGTCTCCAAAGCAGGTATTCAGATAGACAGGGCGAAAGTTGAGGTGATTGAGAAGTTGCCTACACCAAAATGTGTCAAAGACATTCGATCCTTTCTAGGCCATGCGGGATTTTATAGAAGATTCATAAAGGATTTCAGCGCTATCTCCTGCCCCCTCTGCCACTTGTTAACTTTAAACACCGAATTCATATGGACACAAGAGTGTCAAGATTCATTTGATAAACTAAAGAATTCACTTGTTTCATCTCCTATTTTTGTAGATTCCGGACTGGACTATTCCATTTGAAATCATGTGCGATGCAAGTAACTATGCGGTGGGGGCAGTGCTTGGGAAAAAGAAAGAAAAAGTTCCTTGTGTTATCTACTATACCAGTAAGACGTTGAATGAAGCACAAAGGAACTATACTACTACGGAGAAAGAACTACTTGCGGTGGTGTTTGCGTTGGAGAAGTTCAGGAGCTACATATTGGGATCACCTATTCTCATCTTTACAGATCATTCTGCACTTAAATATCTTTTATCTAAAAAGGATGCGAAACCAAGACTTATACAATAGGTTCTTCTTTTGGAGGACTTCAACATTTAGATCAAGGATAAGAAAGGAGTGGAAAACAATGTCGTAGATCACCTTTCTAGATTGACGGTGGGAACAGTCACCTAATATTTCATTGCGAGATTCCTTCCCAGATGAGCATCTTTTCACCATCTCTACTCTACCATGGTATGCAGATATAGCTAATTATTTCGTGACAGGTAGAACTCCCCCACATTGGTCTTCTTTTGATTTTAAACGTTTCAAACATGAGGTAAAATCTTTCTTCTTTGATGACCCTTATCTTTTTAAATATTGTGGAGACCAAATTGTAAGGACATGTGTACCCGACCATGAGTTTGATATCGTTTTACATTTTTGCCATGATGGGGTATGTAGGGGACATTTTTCAGCTCATAAAACTATAGCAAAAATTTTACAAAGTGGTTTTTATTGGCCTACTATGTTTAAAGACTCATATACTTATTGTAAATCATGTGTGCGTTGTCAACAGTTGGAGGGAATAACAAAAAGAAATATGATGCCATTGAATCCCATGCAAGAAATTGAAATATTTGATTGTTTGGGAATTGATTTCATGTGGCCTTTTCCACCATCTTTTGGTTATATATTTGTATTGGTTGCAATTGAATATGTTTCTAAATTGGTGGAAGCTATTCTGTACAGGTCCAATGACGCTTCCATTGTGCTGAAATTTTTGAAAGAGAACATTTTTTCACGCTTTGGAGTGCCAAAGGCCATTATCAGTGATGGAGGTTCCCACTTCTGCAATAGGCTCTTTGCAAATCTCTGGACGAAATTGGGGGTGACACATAAAGTTTCATCATCTTTTCATCCCCAAACGAATGGACAAGCAGAATTGGAGAATAAGGAGATAAAGAATATTCTTCAGAAAACAGTGAACCCTACGTACAAAGATTGCAGTCTTCACTTGCCTAAAGCTTTATGGGCCTACAGGACAGCACAAGACTATCTTGGGGATGTCACCTTATGACCGGCGCCCCGCGTGCTATGCGGCGGCGCGGTGTCGTTTACCGCAAGTTTCACGGTTAGTGTAGGGTGCGGGAATATCGAACTCAGGGAGGCGAGGTTGTGCTTGGGTCAGGTAGGACCTAAATCACCCCGAGGGGCGAGCTAGCCCGAATCGGTGGATGGTTGTCACGAAAGGAAATAAGAGCGTAAGAACGAAAAGAAAGTAAACCCGGGACTTTGGTTTCCAACCCAACGAGAGACTCTCGCCGACGCGGCCTACGGGTATGGATAGCGGTCGGGATTAGGGTCTAATGGTGGGATGTTGCCTCTGAAAGTGGTACTGGCGTTCCATGGGCCCGATATTCCGGTCGGTGCCCAGGATGATACACCGGACTTCCCGGATTCGACCAGTGGACACTCCCGTGTCCATAAACACTGATCGATCCCGAGAGCACTAAGCCCGCAATGATAACTCCCAACATCTCATCCTGCCGCTCCCGCGTGCTAGGATTCGACGTCAACGCTAAGGGTGTGAGCTATGGCTAGGGAGTCAACCACCAAGTTTATTCCCCCTTGGCCCGACGGTCAAAGGCGGTCTTTTTCCCGCCGATGACAATGAAACACCCCGCGTAACCGTTAGATTCCTACTCCCTATCGATTTCCTAACCCTACGGACGCATCGGGAAGAGCCCCCGAAGGGGTTTCCACCAAAATCCCAGATTTGGGAACTACTCACAAAAATTCATGAAAAAGCGATCTAAATGAAATTTAACCGTTGGAATCATAATCAGACGATTGCAATGCAGAAGTAATAGAGTAATAAAGACAATACTAAAATTTTAGAAAGATCTGAAAACTTACAAAAGAGTAACAATTACAGCCGTCACAAGGGAATAAAACAGTAGAAAAACAGCAACTTTCGTTTCTGGAACCCTAGGGGTTCTATATATAGGCCGTCGCATCAACCGATCGGTTGACAAGTCAACCGATCGGTTGATCCGTTACAAATAGATATCAGAAAACGGCAAGTTTTCACCCGATCACATGAACCGGTCGGGTGAGTTCTTGAGTGACCGGTTGGATCTTGAAGCAGTCGGGTGAACCGATCGGTTGAACGCCCGTGTCTTCAGCTTATCTTCTTCAGCTACAGATGAACCGATCGGGTGAGAATCACCCGATCGGTTGGAATTCTGCTCGAGAAAACAGAGAACAGCCGCCCGCAGAACCGGTCTGTGAACCGGTCGGGTGACTTCTTCGTGAGCTGCGGCAGCGACCGGTTGGTGTACGCGTGCATCACCCGATCGGTTGGAGATGACCAACCGACCGGGTGAGGGGCTGAAAGATGAATACTTCGCCGTTTGACCCCCTGGATCACGCGTGACTTCTCCCGTTGCTCCGGGGACTTGGGATATCATCATTAAACGTCCCCTACGTGGTCAATCTCCTGCAATCATGGAAAAACAAAGAAAAGTGAAAGAAAACGGGAAAATACACGAAAACGAATAAGAGACGGCGGAAAAACACGGAGAAATACAAAAGAAAACGTGCGTGAACATATGAAATATAAACGCACGTCAAAATCTCCCAAGCTGAACTCTTCCTCGTCCTCGAGGAAGACGAGTGAGAGTAGGAGCTCGGAAGGGAAAAATAGAGAGGAAGAAAGAAAAAGAAAGCTCTAAGCCCTAGATCGTCCATCAGAGCCACAAAAATCAAAAACGACACACCAAGCGAGCAAACGCCAAATCACACCACTAAACCTAGGGAAGCGAGTCCAAATAAGTGTCGTTAGTCCACGCAGTGAAGCGCGATTGAGCGTGGTCGTGTGCAAGCAAACGGTGTGCTTTCTACGATGTGCTACGAGGCTCAATATACACAAACCCAAGGAATGACCCAAAATATCGATCCGAATCGAATTAAGCGGCGAATATAAGCTCAAGTATGCATGAGAAGAGTGGGAATAGAAGCGTATCATGCATCGGGGACTCCACAACTAGGGTTAAGGAAATCACGCCACTATAGCTTAGATACTAGCTAAATAGCTCCTAAGCCAAGTATTTTCGATAACGACGGGGGTTGAGATGATGTGGAGAAGAACACTCGGTGCAAATTCTCGCCTTCCCTTTATTCTTGGCAAGTAGGAAAATATTCACACGGGAATTTTTTTTTGGTTTTGGGTATTTGCATATTTTTTTTTGGCTTTTTGGCTATACAATCTTTTTCTTTTCTTTTCTTTTTCGGTTTTTCTTTTCTTTTCTCCCTTTCTTTTTTTGGATTTTTGGGTTTTTAGCTATACACTTGTGTACTCTCCCAAGTGGGAGAACGGTACACGACGAGGGGATTTGCACCAAGTAAAACAAAAAAGAAGTCGAAATCTAAACACTCGGGAAAAGGCGGCTATTCTTGCTAAATAGAGCTCAGGCTAAATGGGTTATCCTAGTCCTTAGTTGTGGAATCCCGACGCATGCGAATTGAAGTATACGATATAAATATAGCATGCATAAAGTGGAAGCAAATACCGCATATTCAAATCGGAGTATGATAATCTAGGGGTCATTCCTGGACAGGTATATAAAGTGAAATCACAAAGCAGAAGCACACCAAATGCTAGTCACGACACACGACTCACAAAAAGCTAAGTGGACCCACGATGCGTGAAATGCAAGAGGACTCGAAATCCTAGGGTTAGTGAGTGCGATTGTCGGTGTAGTGCTAGGTGTGTGTGTGACTTTGTGGAGATTCATCATAGGATTCATTTCTAGGAGAAAGAGCTAAAGAAAGAAGGAAAAAGAAAAAAAAAAGAAAAACACGATGGAAAACGACTCAAATAAACGAAAAGAAGGACTCAAACGACGCACACAGTGCGACTCCCCCAAGCTGAAGTTTGCATTGCCCTCAATGCAATATGAGTGAGTACGAGAGGGCAATGAAAATGGGGGGGGGGAATACGCACAGACACGAAAAGAAATGAAAACGAGGAAAACACACAGATGAAACTGAAAAAAGAAAGAAAGATCAAAATCAAAATCAAAATAATATGAAAATAAAAATAAAATAAAATCACACGACACGACGCTCAAAAAGTGAAAAACAAGCACACACAAAAATGAGAAAAACAAACAAAACACGACAGCACACAAAACAGACGTCCCCCAAGCTAGACCAGAAAGTGCTAGCGAAATGATGTGATCAATGAAATCCAGATATATGCAAGGGGTAATCAGTCAAATTCGCTGGTACTGGAATGGTAGGGGGAGGGGGAGGAGGGAGGGGAATAGTGAATGAAAGAATCCTCAGAGGAAGAGGAGGGTGTGCCTATGGGTGAAGGAGGGGCGACAGGCTGAAGCACGGGAGGATCGATGTGCACCGGAGGGCTGTGGTGGAAGAAGACCGTACTAGGTGGGCCGACAATTGGGTGCCAATCGGGAGGATCCAAGGGTGGTAGATGCACTAGTGGAGAATACCAAGGATCGGGGTAAAACTCCCAAGGAAGGCGAGACGGGGTATAGGGTACCCGCAAAGGGGCCAAAGGTGGCAGGATGGCGAAAGGCTCGCATGCGGGGCAGTAGAGGTAGACAGCACGGTCTTCACCGAAGGGAGTAAGCAAATTGATGTCGATCAAGTAATCGCGATCAATATGGCTACGACCAGGTAGAATAGGGAGGTCGGGGGGTACCCTCAAAACACAGCTGACAATAAGAGTGACCATCCCACCACAACAGATGGAACCAGAAGTGGCGCGGCTAACAGCGAAAATTTCGTGGATGATCCAATGAGCGGTGTTTATGGGCATAGGGACGTGCCCGAGGATTCTGTCATCGGACATGGCATAGAGAAAGAAGAGCTCGTCCCTAGATACAGTGGACACATCCACGCGAGCGAAAACAGTGTTGGCGAGGATGCAATGGGCGAGGCGGTAACACGGGTGGATAATGTAAGAGGCAGGAGCCTCAGGTGGAAAGGTGGTGTGCCGTGTAAATCGTTGCCAAACACCATCAGCCCGAAATCGAGAGTAAATGTCAGTTCGATCGTGGGTGGAATGTTCAGTGTTAAGATCGGGGTGACGTAGATTAAGGATATTGTTCAGCTCGATGAAACCCAGAGAAAAGTCACAATTGAAAGCTCGGAAGGAGAAACCTCCATCACACAACTCGAGGGAACTGAGGAATTCAAGCGTGAGATTTCTGTGTGTGTGAGCATGGATGTGAGAGAGGGTATGGCACCCGATACAGTCGAAAATTCTGCCGACGCCGTTCGAAAGCCCTAGAGCTTCGAGTGTGGGGCGATCGGCGAAGAGTGTAGGTCTCATCGGACGATGAAGCAGTGCTCGCAACCGGTCAGACTGCTCTTCCGTAGAAGGGTTAATGCCAAGGAAAGAGGGGGAAAAGGGGCCGTGGATCGGATCACGGTGCGAAGATGATGCAATGTCCTTCCCTTTCTTAGACATGGCTGCTATGTGGGTGGCGAACTTGAGATGAATAAAGGGCAAGTGAAACAGTTATCACACCAATTTACGATATTACAGGTAAAGTTGAAGATGTGCAGAGTGGAAGAATGTTACCCTTCGATGTAGCAAGATCAAGCGCCTGGGGGTCTCGCGTAGCAGGAGGGAACAACTCGGGAAGCTGCAGCCCGCTGATCTGACAAGAACAGAATTTTGAGAATTTTGGGGCTAGGGTTAGGGTTTGGGGGTTTTGATGATGGAATGTCCTCGATGGCGAGGTGGCGGAGGTGGGGAAGTATGGGAGTGAGTGGGGATGAGGGTTTAGGCACAGTATGTAGGGTCGAGAAGATCGATTCTACAGCTGGAGGTGTGAAATCGCGTGAAGGGGGTTTTCTGAGGTCGGGTGGCGGTCGCCGTGTGCCAAGGCTTATTTATAGGGTCGAAAATGAACCGATCGGGTGGAAACCCACCCGATCGGGTAGCCAAAATTCGAAAGTTCTCGTCGGTCAACAGCTACAGGCGAACCGGTCGGGTGGTAAGTCAACCGATCGGTTGGCCGCTTACCAAGTTTTGCCCGAGAACTTAGGGTTGCTCACCCGGTCGTGTAAACCGACCGTGCATGAACTCAACCGATCGGTTGATATTCCCCAAAAATTTCCGAAAGTTCTCCCCAGTTCACCCGGTCTTCCACCCGGTCTCTTCATTACTCAACCGATCGGTTCATTCGGGGACAGATCTCGGCATGTATCTGACACATCCCAACCGATCGGGTGAGTTATCACCCGATCGGTTGGGGCTTGTTTCCTGCAAAAACCAAGAAATTTGATTAAGTCCCCGAACGGATGTTCTCGCGGCTGATTTTATTTATAGAAATAGATAAAATAAAGTAAAAAATAACGCTAAAAAGTGGGAAAAAGTTTAGAACATGGGTTGCCTCCCATGAAGCGCACTTGTTTAACGTCGTTGGCTTGACGCCCGCAAGAGATGGTCAAGTTGGATCCGGAGGGTTGGAAGAAGAGTTGTCGCTCGTGGGGGGTCCGACCGGAGAGAATTCTGGTTCTCCTACTGCGTAGTGTTTCAGACGCTGCCCGTTTACTTTAAACGGCTCATCCCTTCCCATTATCTCGATAGCCCCGTGCGGGAAAACCTTGGTGACGCGGAACGGTCCCGACCATCTTGACTTGAGTTTCCCAGGAAAGAGCTTCAGCCGTGAGTTGAACAGGAGAACTAAGTCCCCTTCTTTGAATTCCCTCCTTAAGATTCGCTTATCGTGCCACCGCTTCAGTTTCTCCTTGTAGATCTTGGCGTTCTCATAGGCATTGAGCCGGATTTCGTCGAGTTCGTTGAGTTGTAGCTGCCGGTGCACTCCCACCTTCTTGGTGTCGAAATTCAGATTCTTAACCGCCCAATATGCCTTATGTTCCAATTCCACAGGAAGATGGCAAGCTTTCCCATAGACGAGCCGGTAGGGAGTTGTGCCGATGGGAGTTTTAAATGCCGTCCTGTAGGCCCAAAGCGCGTCAGGGAGCTTTGATGACCAGTCCTTCCTGGAGTTGGCCACAGTCTTTTCTAGTATGCTTTTAATCTCCCGGTTAGAGACTTCCGCCTGACCGCTGGTCTGCGGGTGGTAGGCACGCCCCACCCGGTGTTGTACCCCGTATTTTCTTAAGAGGGCCTCAAATTTCTTTTCTATAAAGTGGCTTCCTCTGTCACTGATCAGGACACGAGGCACACCGAACCGCGGGAAGATGTTGCTTTTAAAGAACTTGGCCACCACTTTAGAGTCATTGGTTGGACTGGCCACCGCTTCAACCCATTTCAACACGTAGTCTACGGCCACCAAGATGTACTGGTTCCCCGAGGAAGAAGGGAACGACCCCATGAAGTCCACTCCCCACACATCGAAGATTTCTATCTCTAGGATGTAGTGTTGAGGCATCTCATTTCTTTTGGAGATATTCCCGGCTCTTTGGCATCTATCACAGGCTTGTACATAAACATGTGTGTCCTTGAAGAGCGTAGGCCAGTAAAATCCGCTTTGGAGGATTTTTGCGGTGGTCTTGTAGGTACTCGCGTGCCCTCCACATTGCTGTCCGTGGCAGTGGGAAATGATGGAAGTTGCTTCAGTTTCAGGGATGCATCTTCGTATCACCCCATCATTGCAGGTTTTGTATAGGTGGGGGTCATCCCAATAGAATTTGCGGACCTCATGGAAAAATTTCTTCTTCTGCTGAAAGCTCACATTGTGGGGAACGATGGCACACGCCAGATAATTTGCGATGTCGGCGTACCAGGGGGTCCAGGAGGAAGACACAGAGAAGAGATGCTCGTCAGGGAGTGAATCATCGATAGGTGTAGCATTCAAATCGAGAGTGGGTATCCGGGACAGGTGATCGGCAACGACATTCTCCGCCCCCTTTTTGTCTCTGATTTCCAGGTCAAACTCCTGGAGGAGGAGGATCCATCTGATGAGTCGTGGCTTGGCTTCCTTCTTGTTCAATAGATATTTAAGGGCCGCGTGATCCGTGTGTACGATCACCTTGGCGCCAACAAGATATTGTCGGAACTTATCCATGGCGTAGATTACCGCGAGCAATTCCTTTTCCGTGGTAGTATAATTTCTTTGGGCGGCATCAAGGGTTTTGCTCGTATAATATATGACATGGAGGTTTTTATCTTTCCTCTGCCCTAGGACGGCACCAACCGCATAATCACTAGCATCACACATCAGCTCAAAGGGGAGTTCCCAGTCTGGTGGTTGTATTATGGGTGCGGAAATCAAGGCTAGCTTCAAAGTGCGGAAGGCCTCCACACACTCCTCGCCAAAGACGAAAGGTGCGTCCTTCACGAGGAGTTGGGTCAGAGGCCTGGAAATCTTCGAGAAGTCTTTTATAAAGCGGCGATAAAATCCCGCATGTCCTAAGAAACCACGGACTCCTCGAAGATTGTGCGGCGGTGGAAGCTTTTCAATCACTTCGATTTTAGCCTTATCAACTTCGATTCCCCTCGAAGAGATGATGTGTCCCAGCACAACTCCCTCTTGGACCATGAAGTGACACTTCTCCCAGTTTAGGACTAGTCCCTTTTCCTGACATCTCTCCAGGACCTTAGTGAGATTACTGAGGCACGAGTCAAATTCAGTTCCGTAGACTGAGAAGTCGTCCATGAAAACTTCCATGATGTCTTGGGAGTAGTCGGAGAAGACAGCGGACATGAGTCTCTGGAATGTAGCAGGGGCGTTACAAAGCCCGAACGGCATTCTTCTATAGGCGTACGTCCCGAACGGGCAGGTGAAAGTCGTTTTCTCCTGGTCATCATTATGAATAGGGATTTGAAGAAATCCAGAATACCCGTCCATAAAACAGAAATAATTATGCTTCGCCAGCCTCTCGAGCATCTGGTCAATAAAGGGGAGGGGGTAATGATCCTTCCTTGTAGCCTTGTTCAGCTTCCTATAGTCAATGCACATCCTGTACCCTGTAACGGTCCTCGTTGGTATAAGCTCGTTCTTTTCATTGCGAACCACCGTCATTCCTCCCTTCTTGGGTACAATGTGTACCGGGCTAACCCAGCGACTATCGGAGATAGGGTATATAATACCGGCGTGTAGAAGCCTTACAATCTCTTTCTTCACAACTTCCATCATTATGGGATTCAACCTCCGCTGCGGCTCAATCGAGGAGGCTTGCTCATCTTCAAGTAGAATTCTATGTGAGCAGAGGCCTAAGCTAACCCCTTTTAAATCCTCAATTGCATATCCGAAAACTCCTTTAAACCTTTTTAGAACTCCAAGAAGTTTGGTCATTTGGTCCTCAGGTAGTGAAGAGTTAATTATAACCGGAAGGGTCGACCTCCCAAATATTCATATTTAAGTCCCGACGGTAATTCTTTCATCTCTACTTCTTGGGGCCCTGACGCATACTTTTCAAGCTGAGCATCCTCAAGGGAACAGATTTCTTCGTGGATTTCACTGAAGCCAGAATCCGGAACCTCCCCCTCGACCGTGGCTCCTAGCGGTGAAATTTCGCAGGGTACAGTGGGGACGATCGAGAGATGCACCGGGTCTCTTCCGAGCTCACCATAATTATCCGGGAAGAAAGCTTGTAGGTGAAAACAGGTTTCAGTCATCGATGATTCTCCACAACCGTTTCCATCTTCTCCATCGTTCAAAGACCGGGGACACTCAATAGAAGTCTGCAAGGGGTAGATTGGTTCCTGTTCAGCGTCGCCTCCAAACCTGGTCGGGTGGTTCTCCTGACACAACTCTGCGGCTGACTCTTCTTCACTACATTCGAGACCATGGTTGTCGATACACGCCATTTCTCCGTGGGGAAAGGGAGCTGCCATGGCAAGGTACTCCTGCGCATCTCGATATCTTTGGCATTCCACAGCGGCAGACAGGAGGGATAGTATATTTGAAGTATTCAGTGATTCTGCTAAGCTCTGCGCCAAGCAGCGGATATGGTGAGAGTGATCCCAGATGTCTCCTGAAACTGCGTGCAACATCTTCTTCACTTCGCTTCTCGGCGGCCAAACGCCTAAGGGTGGCGTTAATCTCTGGATCGAGGGGAATCAAGTCGTCAAGACTCCTTGAACTCCTGCGCATGAAAAACAACAAACACCCGTGAAGCGACAAGTGGGAAAGAAACAGATAAAATAAGAAATAAAAATAAGAAAAACAAAAAGAAAAAGAAAAAAGGAGAATGCGAAAATTATCGCGAGGTAGGGATATGAGCTAGACACGAGGGTTCATAAGATCCTAAAAAGAGGAAGTACAAGCACATGAAAAATTGCAAGATGAGGAAGAGGTCGCAGACAAAGAGCCAGAACCATAAATACCTCCAACTCCATTTCCACATAGACTTGCTCCACCATCAAAAGATAAGTATCAGGAAGAAATAAGAGACATCTTCAAGCAGGTAAAAATTAATATCACATTACTTGATACAATCAACCAAGTGCCTGCATATGCTAAAATTTTGAAGGAGTTATGCACTGTGAAACAGAGTCTTAATATGAAAAAGAAAGCATTCCTAACACAGCAGGTAAGTGCAATGGTGCAACATGATACTCCACCCAAATACAAGGATCCAGGTTCTCCTACTATTCCATGTATTATAGGAACCAAGAAATTTGGAGATGCTTTACTTGGCATGGGTTCTAGTGTTAACATTTTGCCTTATTCTATTTACTTGTAGTTAGGATTGGGAAAGCTGAAAATGACACATGTGGTTCTACAGTTGGCAGACAGGTCGGTGAAAGTCCCACGGAGATGCGTGGAAGACGTGTTGGTCCAAGTGGACAAATTCTATTACCAAGTGGATTTTATCGTCCTAGACATACATGGGCCACAATCAGGTAACTGCACTCCTATCATATTGGGACGTCCATTCTTAGCGACTTGCAACGCTATGATAAATTGTAGTGATGGACAATTGAAGTTAAGTTTTGGTAACATGAAACTTGAGCTGAACATTTTTTAAATCATGTGAGTTACCAGCAAGTGTTGATGGAGTAAAAGAGGTATGTTTTATTGAGAATTTGATTGAAGATTATTTTGAAGCTAAGTATGAATGCTCATCTAAATTTATTGATTATAATTCAGATGATATTGATGAGTCTTATTTTGTGCAGGGTAAAAATGAAAGACCAAAGGATGCATGGGTGCCAAAGTTTGAAACATTACCAGTGGAATTGCCACCACAACAACCTTCAGAGGTTGAGCATCCAAAGTTAGAGTTGAAGCCCTTGCCAGACTATCTGAAATATGCTTTCCTTGGAAATGAGGAAACTTTCCATGTGGTAATAACCTCTAAACTTACTCTTGAACAAGAACATGCTTTGCTTGATGTGCTTAAAGAACACAAAGGGGCCATTGGATGGTCTATTGCAGACATTACAGGTATAAATCCTTTAATTTGCACTCATCATATTTATTTTGAGGATGATGTTGGGGAATTGGCGGTCCCTTAGGGCACAAAAACTCTAGTCCCGTCCTAAGTCGGACGGAACATAGACAGAAAAGAGAATTACAGCGGAAGAAAAACAGTTAATCTAAATTAACAAGCAGTTAAAACTATTTTTAACTTAGCCCTAAGGTCCAAGACCCTATGCCAAGATCTATGCCGACTTGGGATGGATCTGACCATCCCAGGAAGGATCTAGCCTACTGCAATTAAACTAAACTAATGCTAATAAAATACTTTAACCACATACCCGAAATCGCAGCCCTGGAGCAGGCGAGATGTTCCGCGCCGTCTTCCGAGCTGCTCCCGTCCCACGCCGAGCCGCTCCTTGAACCGCTCCCCGAACCGCTCCTCGAACCGCTCCGCATCCCGAGGCGATCAATCCCCGTGCTGCCGAGCCAACCAACCGCCGAAGAAAGTTTCACGCGAGTGAAACCTCCGCCAAGATTTCGAATTCAGAATCCGAACTCCTTTGTGGCTTTGCTAGAGCCCGCAGGAGTAAGGCAGAATTTTAGGGAGATAGAGAAATATTTATTTAAGCTTAGATCCGAGCGTGCTCCAACATTTACGAGAGCCGCTCAGATCTAGAGCTTGGGACGAGTTTTGAGAAAGGGGGGAGACCCCTATTTATATAGGCGGCGGACTCTCCCCATTTCTCAAAATCCGATGTGGGACTAAATAATTGGGTTAGTTAAAATCAAGTTAGTTTGCACTTCACAAAGTGCAAACTTCCGTGAATTTTAACTCACTCACCGTTGAGCTTCAGGATCGATACAACCTATCAATACGACAAGCGTTCAACGGTGAACGCATAGGAAAAAACCGTTCGTCAATCGGAGGTCGTTTGACCCTCCAATTGATCGTCCAAAGATCAGCCAAAACCCACAAAACCGCAAACAGCCAGCCGCCAAAAATACACGCTGCCCTAGGCAGCGTGTGGCCTCAGGCCGCGTGCAGTGCACGCGCCTCGAGGCGCGTGCACTGCACGCGCCTCAGCGCGCGCACAGTGCACGCGCTGGGCGCGTGCATTGCACGCGCCCTGCGTGCACAGAAGGGCGGGGCGGGGCCCCGCCCGCATGATTGCGGGCGGGCCCCGCTCGTGATGACTGCGGGCGCAAATGCGCCCGCTTTTGCTGCTGCCCGGCCCATCTGCCTCTTGGGCTGATGTCTACATGGGCCTTTATTGTTTTGGCCATAACCTTTGCGTTTGGCGTCCGATTTGGACGCCGTTCGAACCTGGGTCTAGACCGGGACATTCCCGTCTTACCCGTGAACTTTTCCTTGCATTTTATTTTATTAAATATTGTATTAAACAATTTAATTCGCATTTAATCGCTTTTGCATCAAATGCAAAATAGTCCCTATCTAAGCTTAAATTACCATATTGCATCAAATGCAATTATCTCTTCTTTTGCATCAAATGCAAATATTCTCCCTAACTATTTTCTACCTATTACTAGACGAAGCATTACACTCTGTGTGAGACCCTACAGCCTGACCCTTACAACAGGTTGGGCTCGAAGCCCTATACGGCAGTGACCACGAGCAGTGGTTGCCGTCCCTGCTTCAGGAATCATCATTATGTGGTTAACTCATTGACATGAGTATTGTCGGGACCACCTGACTGTTTCCGTGATGAATTCCGTAGTTATAGTCTCTTCGTCTTAAATATGTCGTTCGGATCAAGTCTGGGGTACGGTCAAACTGTCAACCCCAATAACTTGACTCCGGTTAGTTTCTATCAATCTTTAGTCAATAAATGTTGGACTTCTTCCAACATACTCTGCGCAGAGTTTTTACTAAAGACCGAACTAACTCTACGACACTAACTCCCATTGACCGGGAGAGACGAATCCTCTCTTGGTCATTACTCGCCTCGTACGTTTCAAGTGACACCCAATCAAAAGACCTTTCGACAGGCCTTGCCTCGAAGCTAGGTCAATTGATCTAAGTGGCACCGTTCACGCACAGGTCCGTTAAAATGACCTCAAGTCAAAAGACCAACTATCCTATCATCACTCAGAGTTATCACTGACAGATTGGTCAATATAACCATATGATAACTCTAGTGGATCGTTCAGTGAACTCATTCTAATGAGCACCTGTGTCTCGTCTTCGACTTTGCCAAGTTAAGCGATCATGAGATCATCGCCACCGCTAAACGGTGAAGACTAAGACACAATGGTCTATCCGATGTTTCGATATCCTTGTCTCGAAACATCTACGACCACGAACCATTTTAGACTTATGCTACAGACGGTCAAACGTTTCTCCATGATCGAGATACTCATCTCGATACCCGTTTGACCTTGCATAAAGTCTCAGGACTTTACCTAAGTTGATATCTAATGTTAACTACATTACAATATAACTTAGATAAATTATTACCAAACAGCTTACTGTTATTTCGAACAAGATGTTTGTGCTATTCACACAGGAATAAATGGCCTCGAGGGCATAATATTCCTACAGATGATACCAAATCTACATGTGAATTGCAACGTCGTTTAAATCCAACATTAAAAGAGGTTGTTAAGGGAGAGGTTCTTAAGCTACTTGCTGCATGTATAATATATCTTATTTCTGATAGTAGATGGATTAGTCCCATACAGGTGGTCTCAAAGAAATCAGACTTAACAGAAGTAAAAAATGCGAATAATGAGCTTATACCTATGCAAACCACCACAGGTTGGAGGATGTGTATTGACTACAGAAAGCTAAATTATAAAACATGAAAAGACCACTTTCCTTTGCCTTTCATAGATCAAATTTTAGAAAGAGTGGCAGGTAATGAATATTATTGTTTTTTAGATGGCTATTCTGGCTATTATCAGATAGAGATTGCTCCAGAGGATCAAGAGAAGACTACCTTCACTTGTCCCTTTGGAACTTTCGCTTTTAGAAGGATGCCTTTTGTATTAAGCAATGCGCATGCTACTTTTCAACGTTGCATGTTGTGCATATTTAGTGATATGGTTGAAAGGATAATGGAAGTGTTTATGGATGATTTTTCTGTATATGGCACTTCTTTTGAAGATTGTTTATCTAACTTAGCTCTTGCCTTGAACAAGTGCCAGGAAAAAAATTTGCTTCTAAACTGGGAAAAATGTCATTTCATGGCAACTGAAGGTTTGTTTCTTGGTCACCTAGTCTCCAAAGTAGGTATTCAGATAGACAGGGCGAAAGTTGATGTGATTGAGAAGTTGCCTACACCAAAATGTGTCAAAGACATTCGATCCTTTCTAGGCCATGCGGGATTTTATAGAAGATTCATAAAGGATTTCAGCGCTATCTCCTGCCCCCTCTGCCACTTGTTAACTTTAAACACCGAATTCATATGGACACAAGAGTGTCAAGATTCATTTGATAAACTAAAGAATTCACTTGTTTCATCTCCTATTTTTGTAGATTCCGGACTGGACTATTCCATTTGAAATCATGTGCGATGCAAGTAAATATGCGGTGGGGGCAGTGCTTGGGAAAAAGAAAGAAAAAGTTCCTTGTGTTATCTACTATACCAGTAAGACGTTGAATGAAGCACAAAGGAACTATACTACTACAGAGAAAGAACTACTTGCGGTGGTGTTTGCGTTGGAGAAGTTCAGGAGCTACATATTGGGATCACCTATTCTCATCTTTACAGATCATTCTGCACTTAAATATCTTTTATCTAAAAAGGATGCGAAACCAAGACTTATACAATAGGTTCTTCTTTTGGAGGAGTTCAACATTTAGATCAAGGATAAGAAAGGAGTGGAAAACAATGTCGTAGATCACCTTTCTAGATTGACGGTGGGAACAGTCACCTAATATTTCATTGCGAGATTCCTTCCCAGATGAGCATCTTTTCACCATCTCTACTCTACCATGGTATGCAGATATAGCTAATTATTTCGTGACAGGTAGAACTCCCCCACATTGGTCTTCTTCTGATTTTAAACGTTTCAAACATGAGGTAAAATCTTTCTTCTTTGATGACCCTTATCTTTTTAAATATTGTGGAGACCAAATTGTAAGGACATGTGTACCCGACCATGAGTTTGATATCGTTTTACATTTTTGCCATGATGGGGTATGTAGGGGACATTTTTCAGCTCATAAAACTATAGCAAAAATTTTACAAAGTGGTTTTTATTGGCCTACTATGTTTAAAGACTCATATACTTATTGTAAATCATGTGTGCGTTGTCAACAGTTGGAGGGAATAACAAAAAGAAATATGATGCCATTGAATCCCATGCAAGAAATTGAAATATTTGATTGTTTGGGAATTGATTTCATGTGGCCTTTTCCACCATCTTTTGGTTATATATTTGTATTGGTTGCAATTGAATATGTTTCTAAATTGGTGGAAGCTATTCTGTACAGGTCCAATGACGCTTCCATTGTGCTGAAATTTTTGAAAGAGAACATTTTTTCACGCTTTGGAGTGCCAAAGGCCATTATCAGTGATGGAGGTTCCCACTTCTGCAATAGGCTCTTTGCAAATCTCTGGACGAAATTGGGGGTGACACATAAAGTTTCATCATCTTTTCATCCCCAAACGAATGGACAAGCAGAATTGGAGAATAAGGAGATAAAGAATATTCTTCAGAAAACAGTGAACCCTACGTACAAAGATTGCAGTCTTCACTTGCCTAAAGCTTTATGGGCCTACAGGACAGCACAAGACTATCTTGGGGATGTCACCTTATGACCGGCGCCCCGCGTGCTATGCGGCGGCGCGGTGTCGTTTACCGCAAGTTTCACGGTTAGTGTAGGGTGCGGGAATATCGAACTCAGGGAGGCGAGGTTGTGCTTGGGTCAGGTAGGACCTAAATCACCCCGAGGGGCGAGCTAGCCCGAATCGGTGGATGGTTGTCACGAAAGGAAATAAGAGCGTAAGAACGAAAAGAAAGTAAACCCGGGACTTTGGTTTCCAACCCGACGAGAGACTCTCGCCGACGCGGCCTACGGGTATGGATAGCGGTCGGGATTAGGGTCTAATGGTGGGATGTTGCCTCTGAAAGTGGTACCGGCGTCCCATGGGCCCGATATTCCGGTCGGTGCCCAGGATGATACACCGGACTTCCCGGATTCGACCAGTGGACACTCCCGTGTCCATAAACACTGATCGATCTCGGGAGCACTAAGCCCGCAATGATAACTCCCAACATCTCATCCTGCCGCTCCCGCGTGCTAGGATTCGACGTCAACGCTAAGGGTGTGAGCCATGGCTAGGGAGTCAACCGCCAAGTTTATTCCCCCTTGGCCCGACGGTCAAAGGCGGTCTTTTTCCCGCCGATGACAATGAAACACCCCGCGTAACCGTTAGATTCCTACTCCCTATCGATTTCCTAACCCTACGGACGCATCGGGAAGAGCCCCCGAAGGGGTTTCCACCAAAATCCCAGATTTGGGAACTACTCACAAAAATTCATGAAAAAGCGATCTAAATGAAATTTAACCGTTGGAATCATAATCAGACGATTGCAATGCAGAAGTAATAGAGTAATAAAGACAATACTAAAATTTTAGAAAGATCTGAAAACTTACAAAAGAGTAACAATTACAGCCGTCACAAGGGAATAAAACAGTAGAAAAACAGCAACTTTCGTTTCTGGAACCCTAGGGGTTCTATATATAGGCCGTCGCATCAACCGATCGGTTGACAAGTCAACCGATCGGTTGATCCGTTACAAATAGATATCAGAAAACGGCGAGTTTTCACCCGATCACATGAACCGGTCAGGTGAGTTCTTGAGTGACCGGTTGGGTCTTGAAGCAGTCGGGTGAACCGATCGGTTGAACGCCCGTGTCTTCAGCTTATCTTCTTCAGCTACAGATGAACCGATCGGGTGAGAATCACCCGATCGGTTGGAATTCTGCGCGAGAAAACAGAGAACAGCCGCCCGCAGAACCGGTCTGTGAACCGGTCGGGTGACTTCTTCGTGAGCTACGGCAGCGACCGGTTGGTGCACGCGTGCATCACCCGATCGGTTGGAGATGACCAACCGACCGGGTGAGGGGCTGAAAGATGAATACTTCGCCGTTTGACCCCCTGGATCACGCGTGACTTCTCCCGTTGCTCCGGGGACTTGGGATATCATCATTAAACGTCCCCTACGTGGTCAATCTCTTGCAATCATGGAAAAACAAAGAAAAGTGAAAGAAAACGGGAAAATACACGAAAACGAATAAGAGACGGCGGAAAAACACGGAGAAATACAAAAGAAAACGTGCGTGAACATATGAAATATAAACGCACGTCACCTTACCGTTTGGTTTATGGAAAAATTTGCCATCTTCCTGTTGAATTAGAACATAAATATTTTTGGGCAATTAGAACATTTAATTTGCTTAATGACTCACCAAATGTTTCTCATAAATTGTAGATCATGGAGCTTGATGAAATACGAAGAGAGGAATATGAAAATGCGAAGCTAGCAAAAGATAGGATGAAAGATGTGCATGACAAGATGATCCTGCGAAAAGAATTTAAGATTAGGGACAAGGTTCTATTGTACAATTCAAGACTACATTTATTTCCAGGAAAGCTGCGCTCCAAGTAGACGGGACCATACTTTGTCAAAGAAGTTTTTTCACATGGAGCGGTGGTTTTGGTGAATGAGAAGGACAACCATGAATTCAAAGTCAACGGGCAACGTCTAAAACATTTTCAAGAGCTTTGGGCCTGGGAGGATACCACCATTGATCTCACAGACCCACCTTCGGGTGGCAACTAATCAGTGTATTCTTTCCATGCTTCCATCTTCCTTACATTGAGGACAATGCTTATTTTAAGTTGGGGGGAGCCTATAAACTGTTAGGATTTTTTAGTTCCCTTTTTGCAAAAAAAACCAAAACAAAACAAAAAACACACAAAAAACAAAAATAAAAAAAACAAAACAAAACAAAACACACAAAAAAAAAATAATAAAAACAAATGAGTCAAGTTTTATCACCAATATTTATTTCACCTAGAGATGAACCTTATGTGATGAAACTTCTTGAAATCTATTCACCACTGTACACATGTGCTTCATTTTCTTTCACCACTATTGTTAAATATTTCAGTCTCATTTGACATGTATGCTAGTACTCTTGGTCAATTTCTATTGATATATTTTAAGGGTGGGATTGATTGATAACTTAATGAATCTAGAAGTTATGAATTAGCAAATCGTATGCTTTCAATGGAACACACCAAGGTTCATGCATCACTAGTTCACACAATAACTGGAGCATTGCTTTCTACTCTTATTCATTGCTATTTGCATGCTTTGTGTGATTCTGGGTAGATAGATTATATTGTCTTTTGAAATGATTAGGATAACCCATTACTGTGAAAAAATTAAGTAGAGGAAGCTATCTTGCTAAGTTATTTATGCACACACACACACACAAAAAAAGGAGAAACACAAAAGCAAAAGCAAAAAAAAAACAACAACAACAAATGAATAAGTATGTCACTAAATAAATAACTTGGTTGGCTCGAATAGTACGGTCCGAGGGGTCCTTTTTGGCCTAATGCCCTATTGTCGTCTGATTTGGGAGTCATTGACCGAAAACTCGCTTATTTGGTGGAGCGATCCAAGTTATAACTTTTTCTACATATGTTGCTTTATGCACGTTACGCGGAACTAATAAAAAGAAAAAAAGAGAGAGAGAGAATAAGTGTGCATAATTAGCAAGGCAAGAGAAATTCCAAAGCTAAATGAAAGCACAAGACATGGTGTCATTCTCTATGAATGAAGATTGACGTGTGTATGTCTTGATACCATTCTATTCTTTATGCTTGCTTTGCATGATACATCTACACTCCAAGTTAGAATTTCTGATAGAAAGGTACAAGCCATTGATTTTGTATACTATGCGCTATGAAATAATGGATAGTGAAGTTAAGTCGATTTAATGACTATTTGAGAGATACTTGTTCTTCTTTAAACCCATGCGTACCATTATTTTATGAGCATGAAATTTTGATAGTAGTGTGTGGACATCTTCTTTTGTCGTTGAAGTATAGTGGTGAGTGATTTGAGAACAGATAAGGTGATCTAGGTGTATATTTGATATCATATTTCGCTCGCATTGCTAGAGACTAACAAAACGCTAGTTGGAGGTGTGATTCGGGGTGAATATTGCATAATTAACCCCTTATCCAGCACCATTTTGTGTGTATATGATGCTTAATTGGTCTCTAATAAGATCGTATTTTGAATATCGTTATTTATTAGAGCAAACTCCTATTTTATGCATAAAACAGCAATATACTGGGTATTTCTGCACTTTTTGTATTTTTCATAACTAGATCTCGATCTCACGATTTCAATGACTATTTATTTGTATTTTTCTGAGATCTATGCTATTTCTATGAATTTTTGAATGCAGAATACCAAATTAAATCAAGAAATACGGCCGAAATACGCGTGAAATACAGCGTACATACGCCGCATTATACCAACGTTGGACACGTGGCGCTCATCCATGTGTTCCCGCTCAGACCTGACGGCATCGGAGAAGGGGTGACGCGGCTCAATGATCTCCGTTGGATTTCGATCCAACGGTCCACATCTCTCATCCGAAGGCGGAGCGAATCCGTATCGAAGCGGGGTGACATGGCGTCTTGAACGCCACTCATCTCTCATCCGACGGCACAGAGCGATCAAGCTGCGGAGCGAATCCGTATCGAAGCGGGGTGACGTGGTGACATGAAATCCGTTCGATCTCTCGATCGAACGGTGGTGAATTAATCCGAGCTGGGTTCGGATTCAAATCGAAGGGGGCGAAGAAGCAGTCGGATCTGCCACGTGTCGATCCCCTACTTAATCCCACATTGATCAGACGGGCGAGAATTAATCCGCTCGTGGGTTTGGGTTTATAGCGATTTGGATGCTGATTCCGAACCCGTTAAGCCCCTAAAACTTGCAATGCTAGTATATAAGTGTATTTTAGGGGTTTTGGGGGGTATTCTGGCATATTTTGGAGTTTTTGAGGCAGCTACTGAGCGTATTTTTCTGGAGGAGGCTGTTGATAAATTCCAGAGGCTATTTTTCTACATCCTAGAAGAGTTTGGGTGATTATATTGGAGATTTGGTGATAGATCCTTGAACTTTTACCTCGTATTTAGTACTTTTTCATTGTATTTGATATTTGAACGATGTATTCATCTATGAAACTTGATTTTTCTTTCACCATGAGTGGCTAATCTCCTTGTGCTATGGTTGTGATGTAATTAGGAGTATGTAATCGTAGATCTTCGTGTCTTTAGCTCTAGGATCATGTTAAAATTGCTTGTAACGTTGATTTCTACATCGTATTTCTTGAGTATTATTCATTGCCGATGTGATTGATGTTATTTATGGCTAGGCCCTGATAAGTCTAGTTAGTTTATGTTATCTAATCAGGACATATCATTGTGCTTATCGTTTAATGAAATCAAAGTTGCAAGTAATGCATATATGGCTATTTTAACTAGTTTTTATCGATTCATCTTCCGATGTCTTCATGCCTTGACCGGGTGTGATATTAGAAGACTTGATATTTCAGCGATTACAAACTCCTAATGAAGCCACAACCATTGCATATTCATCTCATTGATAACCAAACTTTTGCAACAATGTACTTCTTTTTAGGAGTCACTCTTTTGATACCAATCTTTAAAAATTATTTTCACCTTCATAAAGATGGTTGCTTTCTCATCTATACATTTTCTTTGATAGTTGAATTCGTGTTATTTCAGGTCGATTTGTCCTGTGGATTCGATTCTGGTCTCTCTAGGTACTACTTGCATGATCTCCTATGCTTGGGAGTATTAGCTCACACTATTTTGAGATAGTCACTAGACAAGAGGGACTTGGGTAGTTGGGACTAGCCAATAGAAAGCTTATACTAGGATTAATTTTGTTGAACATGGTGAGTGGGGTACTGAGAGCCTGGTGAGTGTATAGACATGGATTCTCTATCTATTAAGGTTGTACATGTTACATTTGGGGGCTGCACGTAGGTCATGGAGACGACCGAACCATGGTAAATCTGATGTGCATCTGTAATTGCTTATTATTTACTCTGCATCTGCTATAACTGCGTGTGATTGCTCGTGGGTTGCATGAGAATTTTTATTAGCCTATTCACCCTCCCTCCCTCCTCTAGGCTTAGATACAGATCCAACAGTTTATGGCCAGATAGCAGAGGAAGCCTGGCTCGGACCTCCTGTTCAACGTGATACAGATGCCGGGCGAGATTCTGAGGGCCTACATGAAGTGCTTCAATGCCCAGAAGCTGAGCATCGTGAGCTACCCCAAATCGGTCATGATAACGGTCCTAAAGAAGGGGCTCCGACATAGGGGCATGTAGAAGAACCTACACAATGACCTACTGAAGAACCTTGCCGAGGTCGTAGCTCGGGCAGAATGGTTCATGTTGATCGAAGAGGCCCTGGCTGCAGAAGAAGGGGGTCCCCGATGGGAACCAAGTGGAACTCCAAGCGCAACGAAGGCGAGCGTCATAAGCTGGAGGATCACAGGCAGGAGAAAAATCCAAGGGGAAGCAGCACAGAGGGGAAGCGCCGCCCAGCAAGCTGAACGTGACCCAGGATGCCGTCCTAACACAGGCTCAGAAGGAGGGCCACATCAACAAGCCGCCCCCTAAAATGAAGGGCGACCGAAGGGACGAGGAAAAATATTGTAGGAACCACAAGAACAACAGCCATGACACCGATGATTGCTGGCACCTAAAGAATGACATCGACCAACTGATCAACCGTGGACACCTAAAGAATTTTGTCGATGCCTCAAAGGCGACCCCCGGAGATGGCACATCCAAGAAAATGGACAAGGGGAAGAGGGTGAACGTCGTCCAGACCCCCTAGGTATAATCGAGTGAGGAGGCATGCTTATCAACCGTGACTCCTCCCCCGGGCAAGCTTTGCACGCCCACCTTTATCTTCCTTGCTTTCATATATTTCTTTCCGAATGTATCCCTAGCTTTTATTTTCAAGAATGAAGTGCAAGGTCACACCAACAACTATATGTCTCTCGAGATCTGACTCAAATCTTTGCCGTGTCGAACCTCCTGAATCGATCATAAGGCTGGGAGCAACTCCCTCAGTGGGCCATATAGGATCGCATGTATACACAAATACACTAGAAGGGGGGTTGAATAGTGTAGTATAAAAACTTGTTGCAAATAAAACGTTACTAAAATTTGTAAAGATGGAACAGAAATTAAATGACAAGTATTGAAAATAAACCAATCGCAAACACAAAGATGTATCCTGGTTCGGATCCTTTTGATCCTATTCCAGTCCTCTACTCCCAATAGAGATATTCAATCCACTAAAATCACTTTCTCCCCACAAGTACAAACTTACAAAAATGGCGACACTCCCCATGTCCCAAACTTTGTACAATCTCAATAACTATAGATTCAAACCTGTTGAAGGGATAATGAAATAGAAAACACATATAGCCTTGGTATGAATATCAAGAATGAATTCAAAGGATG
Source organism: Scilla litardierei (assembly GCA_030789695.1). Taxonomy (NCBI): domain Eukaryota; kingdom Viridiplantae; phylum Streptophyta; class Magnoliopsida; order Asparagales; family Asparagaceae; genus Scilla; species Scilla litardierei. Next base: position 141,290,326 of record CM061133.1, on the reverse strand, counting down.
GTGTTTAAAAAGAGAAACTTCAATGTTTCAAGATAGGTAATGGTGAAACACAATTGAAGTTTTTCCATTCTTAAACGAAGAGAGAAATCTAATGATTTCTTCTTACAAATAAGAACTTGAACAACTTTTCAAAAAGTGTTGAAATCCAAGTTCTTCCGTTCTTAAACGAAGAGAGAAATCTAATGATTTCTTCTTACAAATAAGAAAAGAACAACTAATGGCCAAAATACTGAATTTAAATAATTCAACCAAGGAGAAATTTTGAAAGGAAAGTGTGTGTAGAAAGAGAGGGTGTACCCCTCTATTTATAGGTTTTAGAAACGGTTCTGAAAAAGACGTTGGAAAACGTTAAGAAACCGTCAGAGACGTTAGAGAACGGTCAGAAACCGTTCTGGAAAAGTTTGGTCAAAAAACGATTTAGCAGGCTAGGAAAATTCGTAGCCGGCTAATTTTAAAACGGTCATAAATGGACATAAAAAATTGGTGACGTGGATCAGTCAATGGATAAATCCTTGTCAGAAAGTTTCAGGTCAAAAGTCAAAGAAAATATTTTTAGTAGGCTACGAAAAATCCTAGCCGACTAATTATGAAAAATGGGAATTTTGACTTAGAATCAAATGTATTGGAAGATAATGTAATTTTGAGCTTAGGGATATATGATATGTTATAGCCAAGGCCATGAGGCTATTTAAAAAGTAAAATTACAGCATTCCATAGATACGTTATCCAAACGTAATATGAGTAGCAAAGCCGTTTTTGCAGAGAGTCCTTGTAATCTGGTCATATGCATAATGTGAATGGAATAAGCGTTATGTCTGTACATCTGCATAGATAGAGTTAGTAACATAAAATATATTGATTTGTCACATCAAAACCTTATGGAAGAGAGGATGGAAAATACCAAGTTTCAACATTCCGTAGGGATCGCCTTACCCTTGCAATACTAACAACACACACTGGGGGGGTCAATAGTGTAATGGCAATACAATTGTCCAATTAAAATTAAACTTGCAAATGCGGAATTATAAATGCAAGAGGAAATAATCGACACAATTAATCCAAACGCAAACACAAGGAATTACCATGGTTCCCCAAACTTGGGTATATCCAGCCACACCAATATCCACTATAATCACACACAGAGACGTGAATACAAATCTCACAAGAAGATACCACCACAAAGAGGATTTTGCCCTACACAAGGACCCAACCAACCCTACACAAGGGTCAAGACTCCCACACAGAGAATCACTAACTCCCACTCAAAGAATTAGGGTTAGCCCTACACTAGGACACTAAACTCCCACAAAGAGAGTTACTCCCACAAAGAGAGTTATTCCCACAAAGAGAATATCATAATCCCATAAAGAGATAACCTCCCACAAAGAGAGAAAGACTAATTCCCACAAAGAGAATTAGAGACACAAATTCACCAAGTAAAATAAATACTCTTACATATGCCTTGAGATGCTTACACATAAATGGATGCAAGGCATGGAAGAGGATCTCCAAGTGTTGAGATATGCTTGAAAGCACTTGGATGAATTCCCTTGAGCTGGACTTCAATGCATGAAGATGAATGAGAGCCCTTGAGAGGGAATTAAGGGAGTTTGAGAGTTTCTTATAGATCTCTTGAGATATTCAATAGCATCAAGAAGATAAGAGATGGTAGCACACCCATATATATAGGAACCCTATATCAACCCCCAAAACCCAAGGAAACAGCCAAAGAATCAATTCTGCAACGGCTAGAAACTGGGCGAAAACGACAGGAACAGTCGACTGATGATCATAAGACAGTCGACTGATCAACGGCTAGAAAATATCCAACGGCTATAATCTGAGCCAGGACAGTCGACTGAAAACAGGACAGGCGCCTGTAAATCCTTCAGCAGGCGACTGCTGCATGGGATGGAATAAAACAAAGAGCTGTACTCTTTCTCCAGTTAAGCACACAGGCGACTGATGTCAATAATACAGTCGACTGTCTATTAGTCAGGCGACTGTAAAACCTTAATCAGTCGTCTGCTGAATAAGGTGGAGAAAAGACAGAGAGATGCAGAGGTTGCACTTACGCTACTCAGGCGACTGATGACCAATATACATGCGACTGTAAATATACAGGCGACTGTAAACTGACCAGTAGTCAACTATGCGTAAAGCTCAAGTTTGAGTCAATTGAAATGTAGACTTGAGCTGTGCATATCAGGCGACTGTTGAAGGATCTACAAGCGACTGGAAATCACCCAGTGGACTGTGTTTCCTTCAACAGGCGACTGATGGAAAGCCAGAGACTCCAAATGAGTCTTTGGACAAAGTAAACCTATTGGGTTGGATTCTAAGATAATCCTAAGGCTCACTAAGATGGTTAAATGCATATGCATGAATGAGTAAACCATCTAACAAGGCATTACATTAATCCTAGACTCAAAAGAGAGAGAAAGCAATAAAGTAAATTACATGGATTACAATGCTTTCCTTAGAGTCTAAGTCTTCAATCTTGATGCCTTGATTGCTCTCCATCATCTCCAAGCTTTGGCACTCCTAGGTCCAAGCATTTACCCTTCTCCACTTGATGTCCATCCTTACATCAAGTGATTAGTCTCCAAGAAAGATATTCTTGAAATAACACTGAGAGACTAAAACATGAGAGTCATTAGCAACAACATAATGTTGTGATCATCATCAAAATAAGATTGGTATAAAACACCAATACTCAACATTCTCCCCCTTTTTGATGATGACACACATTATGTAAATTACAAAGAATTAAAGCACAATGCTAATGAGCTCCCCCTACTTATATGCACCAATTAAACAATAAGCTACACAATAGTAAATACTCATTCTACCAAATAACATCATGGTGACATATAATAGTCAAGGATTACATAAACCGATTGAAATAGACAAAATCATGCAAATATGAATGGTTTATACAATCCCATAAATCTCTCCCCATATGCATATGTATATATCTCCCCATATATAATTACATAATGCATATATCTCTCCCACTTGACATCGTCAAAAAGGTGGACATCAAATATATCCCCCTTTGACATCATCACTAAGATGTGACAATATGCATGAAAAGAAAGAGATGTAAGATACCAAATTTAAAAATTTAGTGGGTATCAATTCACTATCACATGCTCCCCCTAAATCATAGAAATGGTCAAGTTTTGACTTCTAAGATCTAATACCAATATTGGAGCCATGGGCCGTAAGTCTATCAAAGCAATAGATATGTAAAAATCAAGCTTCAATGATACACAATGATAATGCCAAAAGAGTTATACCATGAAACAACTTGGCAATATCAAAGAGGTTTGGTTTGAGACCAAAAATAACCAATTGCAAATAGTGATCTCAAACATGCTCAAAATGAGAGTCAAAATATGTTTTAAAATATTTTAAACATACAACATATTAACTCCCCCCATTAACATACACATGGATCAAAAATGCATGCATGTCAATAAAATCCCCAAGATTCCCATTTTCATGAAAAATAGATACATTTGAAAGTATTTTCAAAATCATGAAACACACACAACCAATGGGGATGCAAAAATAGACATTTAAGCACAATACCCCTGTAATATGCAAATGTGTGTGGGGAACCTAAACATTAGGGAACCAAACCCAAGAGGAGTTTGATTTCCTAACATAATCACACGAGGTGATCACATCCCTAACTAGAGAGTTGATGTAACTATCCATCTCTTGCACACTAATCTTAGTGGGAATCCATAATCTCAAGGATTTCATAGGCAAGGGTTTTGCCTTTGCAAGAGGGATGGATGTGGCATGCTTAGGCGTAGAAACGAATTTCTTAGCACGCAAAGAATGAGGATTTTGCTTCTTAGCAACAAATGAAGATATTTCATTCTTCCTCATTACATCGTGATCTACATGCTTCTTGTTGATGTTATTGTTGTACAAGAAAGCATGGTGATTCTTCTTAGGTACTTTAGCAATATTTCTTGTATTTGCACCATAAGATGAATTAGAGGTGGGTTTGGGTACCACATTTTGAATATAACCCAAACCTCCTCAATGATTTGCCGGATGTTGTTTTTCCAACAAATCGTGGAGTGAATCCCTAGAATACACAAAGCTTTTGAGCTTCCGGGATTCCTCTTCACATTTCAACGTAAGTTGTTGAATGTGAGATCCTAAGCTAAGGTTTTGAGCAACAAGATTTTCATTAGTTAAGGTCAATTCCTTAACTTGAGAGAGGTGTGTGTCTCTTTCACTAGTGTCAGAAGCATGCATTTCATCATGAATTACACTAGCAATATCTAGTTCATGCAATCTACTCTTAGCAATCTTATATTTTGCTTTTAATCTATTGTAAGAGTTGATGCACTTACTAGCGTTTTCGGACATTATACCGAAACTATGTTCAAGCTCCTCGTATGAGATCTTCTCCTCAATCTCATCATCGACTTCATCCTTACTAGAGCTTGATGAAGACTTCTCCTCCATAGCCATGAGGCACGAATCCTCATAGGAGTTGTAAGAGTTGAGCCATGCATCCAACTCGTCTTCATTCAAGCCAGAGGGGATAGGAATAGGAGCATTAATTGCTACAAAGCACGCATGAGCATCGTCCTTTGCATCCTCCTCCTCATTACTCGATGTATCCTCACTTGAATCATCAAAAGTCCCGATAAGTCCCTTCTTGTGATTTTTGGACTTGGACTTCCCTTTCCAATGCTTCTTCCCTTTACCCTTGTAAGCTTCTTTGTTGGGTTTGGAAGGGCATTTGGTGGAGAAGTGACCCTTTCCACTGCAAGTGTAACAAGTAGGAACCTTGTTAGAATTGGAGGCAAACTTTGACGAAGACTTACCTTGCTTGCATTTGAGGAATGCTTTGAATTGCTCGGCAAGCTCCTCAATTTCTTCTCCACTTGCATCTTCTAGCTCATCTTCCTCACTAGGAGCTTCTCGATGGAATTTCTTCCTCCACTTGATTGGCTCCTCCTTGGCATGGAATGCAATCCCCTTTTGCTTCTCCAGCTTCTCGGGCTTCGTTGGTTGAATCTCCTTCTTGTGTTGAAGCTTTACTTCATACGCCATGAGATTACTGTTGGGGTTTTGGCGGACCCCCAGAGCACGGATCCGTATCCGTCCTAAGTCGGACGGACCACGGAGGCACAAAAAGCGCAGCGGAAAAAACCAGAAATCAAATTTCTACACTAGCTAAACTATTTAGCTAGGCTCTGGGGAGCCAGAACCTAGCCCGATCTATGCCGACTTGGAGTGGGTCTGACCACCCCAAGAAGGATCTACACTAAAGCGACTAATTAAAGACTACACTAGAAAACGCTTAACCACATACCCGGAATCTTGGCCCTGGAGCAGGCAAGAGGTACCGCACCGTCTTGAGAAGCTCCTCGTAGCCGAGCCGCGTTGACCCGATCTCCCTGAGCCGCCTCGCACCCTCGCACCGATCCGCCCGAGCTGCTTTCGCCTCCGAGCCGATCACACGCGGTAGAAAGTTTCACTTGAGAAGAAACCCGCGTCTTAGACGTCCGGATCAGATCCAAACCCCCTTCGTAGTCGTGCTAGGACTACTCCGGAGAATAGGAAAATAGAGAGAGAGATTTAGTCGCCGATCAAGCCTGCTCTAAAAATCTGGAGCTACTCGATCGTTGACTGGTGTGTTTTTCAACGAGGAGAGTGCACCCCTATTTATATAGGGAGTGAGCACTCAACTTCTCGTTGCGGGTAATGTGGGACAATCCCCATGAAGAGAAAAATTCAATTAAGCCATTTGGCTTAATTTCAACTTTAAAGTTAGCCTTTCACAAAGTCAAACTTTAACTAATTAATTCTCCTCGTATACTAAACTTCAGACACCAAACAAGCTATCAATCAGAAAAGCTTGGAATGGTGAACGCGTAGGAACTGACGGTGACGAATTTCGACTTTGTTTGACCCCTCAAACAATTGCTCAAAGTTTAGCAATTTCTCAAAATTCGTAGCCGTCATTAGGGGTTTCAAAAACCCTAATTTTGACTTAAGTTGCGGGCGCGCCCGCTAGGCTTAGCGGGCGCGCCCGCCCAAGGGAGCAAGGGCGGGCCGTCCGCCCGCTGCTGCAGCGGGCCGTGCCCGCTGCAAGCAGCGGGCGCTGGCTGGTTGACTCAGAAAACGCGCAAGTGGCACGCCTTCCACTCCCAAGCGTAGGAGCGTCAATGCAATATAAAAATAACCGATGAGTACCGGGTCGGATCACAGGGACAATTCGTTCTACGTTCACAAATTTGACTGATAAAGAAAATTAAAGTGATTTACAACTAACTCAATTACGGTGGAAATGTCGGAAAAGTGTGGTGAAAACAAAAATTAACCTAAATTGGTAGGGTTAGAGAGCCAAAGGTGGAGTTTAGGATAGCTAGGAGAGAGAGCATGAGTTGTGTGATCATTAAAATTGGCGTTAATCAAGTCCAAATTACCGCATATAACACAATCGGTCACCCGGCTAAGGAAACCCAATCGGAATATTTAGCTTTAAAAACACAATAATTTTGCAATAGGGATGGATAGATTATCACGACACTAATCAAATTAAGCACATGGATTCTCTCAAATTTGCCCTCTCGGGACTTAGCCAATTAAATTTGTGCCCTAATTAAACATCCAACATTAACATTCAAAATAGGGCAAGAGGAAATTAGGGCTACAATTAACACCCAACATCGATAAACCACAACCCAAGCAATTCAATACTACACAATCATAGCAAACAATAGGATAATTGCATTCAACATTAACCCAAGTTTCATACAAAAATGAGATATCAAATTACAATGGGAGAAAGGGGGGATTTCACCAAGATTTCTCCCAAATGAGCCTTCCCTCTTCCTATTTGCCTTCCTCCAAGCATCGCCAAGCTCCACCAAGCCTTCTCAAGCTTCCATGGCCTCCTCCCCCATCAAAACTTCTCCAAACCCTAAAAAAACACAAAAAAACGCCCAGAACAGCAGCCAAACTCGAAAAATTCCAGCTCCCTCTCAAAATCCGCACCTGGGCCTGTTTAACAGCATTGCGGGTCGGGTTTGCTTCAAACCCGATCCGCCCCACTTGCAAACCGCGTGCGCTGCTGCAAATGAAGCGGGGCCGGGTCGAAGACCCGGCCCGCTAAGCTCCCAGCACCCGCACAAATGCGGGCGCTGCAAAAAAATCGAAAAGGGGGGGGCACGTGCCCCCGCCCCCCCCCGCTGCATCATCAGATGCGGGGCGGGCCGGCCGCTGGGCCGGCCCGCTCCGCCAAAAAAAAAATTTTAATTTAATTTTTTTTAATTTTTTCAGCGGCCCGTATTACAGACCCCTCTTGCGCCACGTGGCTCCCTCTGGTTGCGCCACGTGGCGCCCAATAGGAATTTCATTTTATGGGGTTTAAACACCCATTTCTCCTCCAAAAAAATCCACGAAAAATAACTAGAAGTCCCAGAAAAATCCCAGAAAATTCTGGAAAATTCCCGAGACTCCTAGGGGTACCTGAAAAATATGAGAAGGAGAAATTAGTCCATTTGATGTGAAAATAGATATACTGACTGTTAAAGAAAACAATATTGACCTCCAATAATCCATATAAAATGTTCCAATGCTCAAATAATTCCCAAAAAATGGAGATATGATCAAAATAATGGCAGGGGCATAGAAAAAATAATAGGAAGCCAATAAAGGTGATAAAAACTGTATTTTGTGCCAAGAATGAGAATAAGCTCTAAAATCGACATAAAGTGAAAATATACCCAAAAAGAGCACAATTAAGCCTAATCTTTGGCACAAAATGGGGATAGTTAGGGGGTAAAAACATACAATTTATATCCTGAATCACACCCCCCAACTAGCTTTTTGCTAGTCCCTAGCAAAATATGCGAAAAATTCGGATTAAATTGAAAAACATGCACCAAATCCTCGATATCATCATGGCACACCCCAAATGATATTTCCAATTGATTTCAAAGCCAATATACCAAATGTATGAAAGTAAATAACAAATGAAACTCTCATCAATCCAATTCAAAGAAAAGTAAGGAAATAAGCCACGTATCACACGTATCGGGATATCACGATGTCAAAATTTCCAATTTTTATGAAAGTGGCCAAAACGAAAAAATTTCATCTAAGTTGTGGGAGATGAGATTGCATCACTCATGTTGCTTATTCTTTCATTTTTCATTCATTTTCTTTTCTTTTCTTTTCGTTTTCTACTTTTTGGATTTTTTTTATGTTTATGTTTTGCATTCACGCGATAACGCCATAAATGCAAACACCGACACATTTGCATACACGCGATGACGCTATATATGCAAATGGATGGAATGATCTTTTAAATCTCATCTTTGGCGTCCTCCCCAATGTTTCGTGGGGCACCGGCTACTCAATTTGATTAGAAAGAAACATTCACTTATACTACTATCTTTTTCATTCCAACACAAATTAGCAACTCATCCACCCACTTCTAAGAAGAAAACAAAGCATGCACAAGATGGCCAAATCCAATCCAATTAAAAACCACACCGTTCATCCCAACAAATGCAATCACTTACACCAAACTTTTCCCAAATTGTTTCAAAGAGATATCACGACGTATAAAATAGTTCATACATGGTATATTAACATTCGACTCCAAATTGGAAAAGAAATGAAAACGTGCCAATCAAACATCGAGAAATCGATACCAAAATGATAATCCGAAAAATCGCATGGCATTAAGCAAGTAGGGACTAAACAAAGCTAAAGGCGTAGGGACGAGAAGGCCAAAAATGATATGCAATGAAATTCAATGGGTGATGGAGAAAAATGGAGGTATCACAAAAAAAATTTAGCTCAAAATCCTAACGAACCTAAAGATTCTAACACTCTCCCCCCAACTTAAAATAAGCATTGTCCTCAATGTTGAAGAGCATTAGATCTCACAAAAGATCCTAGAAAAGAAAAACAAAAGCATACGAAAGCAAACTAACTAAATTTTTTCAGCGGCTCGTATTACAGCCCCCTCTTGCGCCACGTGGCGCCCTCTGGTTGCGCCACGTGGCGCCCAATAGGAATTTCATTTTATGGGGTTTAAACACCCATTTCTCCTCCAAAAAATCCACGAAAAATAACTAGAAGTTCCAGAAAAATCCTGAAAAATAGGAAATGCAATAATTAGTGACAAGAAGTGGGTTTTAAGTATAACAAGTGATAAGATCTAATATACAGATTATGCACAATTACGAGCTAGATAGAGCCTATATGTGAAATATATACGCTAAAACCCAAGGAAATACGGGGTGAAAATGACACTTTTCACTCGGAATCACACCCCCCCCAACTAGCTTTTTGCTAGTCCCTAGCAAAATTTGCGATAAATTCAGATTAAATTGAAAAACATGCACCAACTCACAATATTCTCATGGCACACCCAAAATGGTATTTCCAAATGATTTCAAAGCCAACATACCCAATGTATGAAAGTAAACAACAAATGACATTCTACTCAATCAAATTCAAAGAAAAGTGAAGTAATAAGCACTGTATCACACGTATCGGGAAATATCACGATGTCAAAATTTTCAAATTTTCATGGAAATGGCCAAAACAATAGAAAATCCTTCTAAGTAGTGGGAGTTGAGATTGCATCATTTATGTTGGTTATTCACTCATTTATTTCATTCATTTTTCTTTTCTTTTCTTTTTTTCTTCTTTTTGTATTCTTTTTTTTGTTTATGTTTTGCATTCACGCGATAACGCCATAAATGCAAACACGAGCACATTTACATACATGCGATGACGCTATATATGCAAATGGATGGAATGATTCCCTAAATCTCATCTTTGGCGTCCTCCCCAATGTTTCGTGGGGCACCGGCTACTCGATTTGATTAGAAAAATCATTCGATTATACTACTCTCTTTTTCATTCTCCAACATGAATTATCAACTCCTCCACCCACTTCTAAGAAGAAAACAAAGCATGCACAATTGGCCAAATTCTATCCAATTAAAAACTACACCATTCTTCCCAACACATGCAATCACTTACACCAAACTTTTCCAAAATTATTTCAAAGAGATATCACGACGTATAAAATAGTTCATACATGGCATATTAGCACTTGAATCCAAAATGGAAAAGGAATGAAACATGCCAATCCAACATCAAGAAATCGATACCAAAATGATAATCCGAAAAATTGGCATAACATTAAAGCATGCAGGGACTACACAAAGCTAACGGCATTAGACAAGGAGGCCAAAATGATATGCAACGAAGATCATGGGAGATGGTGAAAACATGGAGGGATCTCAAAAAATTTTTTTTTACGCTAACATGAAAATCCTAACAATCTAAAGATTCTAACACTCTCCCCCAACTTAAAATAAGCATTGTCCTCAATGTTGAAGAGCATTAGATCTCACAAAAGATCCTAGAAAAGAAAAACAAAAGCATACGAAAGCAAACTAACTAAATTTTTATTTATTTACACTATGTAAAGGAAAGAATACTCCTTAGCAAAAGGCGGATCTCGTATGTATAACGGCGGTGGCAACTGCTCGATCATATCCTTACGCTCCTCCGCGAGCGTCGCCACGTCCAATGCCCTACCTCCATTGCGGGCATCAATGGCAAGCGACACAACCCCAAGCATCTCCTTATGATAGGTTCCTGCAAAATGGGGGAGATAGGTCGTGTCAAAAATAATTGGGCGAGAGCGCCCATCCAAGTGAAAAGCTTGCCAAAATGGGTCGTCGAAATGAATAAAAGAATTTACGATCAAATGACGACAATCCAAATCATTATGATATGGAATTACATAATTTGATTCGGAGGTGGAGGGAAAAGAAATGTGGGAACTTCCCTGAAATGTGATGCTAGGCTCGGGATGATGCACGGCCTCAGGAGGAGGTGGAGGTGGCTGCAGAGAGAAAACTGGAGTAAGAGGGAGATCGGGATCAATATATACCATCTCGCAATCCCCGTCGCTATCCTCTTCCTCGACATCAATATCAACTTCAGCAGTCTCTGCGACACTCCCCACAACTGGTAACTGCTCCTGACAAACCTCCTCGATGACTGGCAAGTGCGCATCCTGAGGCGAGGAAAGTGACATCTGTGACAGGACTGGAGGTAGACTTGTCTCGGGCAAATCCAAGCACGCATCATCCTCGCCATCCCAGAAATAGTCCATCTCGGTCGTCCTCCCTAAGTACTTAATCGCCTCGACCTGTGAAGCTAACTTTGAAGTGGAATGTGGCTCAGGCCCCATGATGTCCTCAGTCTGCTCTCGGCCATCATGCACATCCGCTTCATCCTCAACCTCAAAGTGAAAAAACATCGTGTCACCATCGTGGTCGACACGCACTCCATCATCTGTCTCCTCCGACTCCTCAATATATATATGCTCAAACTCCTCTACTGGGCGCCAATGCACACTCTTCACAGGTTTCTCTTGGTAATCCATAGGGTCGCACTGGAATGAGCCATCAGCTGGCTCCTCAGGCTGGTACTGGACCTGCTGCTCTGCATCCTGAAATGGAAACTGGGACTGGCCATCATCCTCATATCCAAGTGACGGCTCTCCAGATGGCGCAGTCCGCTCCCACTCTGCAAGGTCCCTCAGGTACAACCATGAATCCTCAGTCGAATAATCAAAGAACCCTCCACCGCAACTCATCTGCATGAAATCCCGCCCAGATGGCGATAATCCTATGTAGAAGATCTGCAGAAGATGATCCTCGTGGAAACTCTGGTGTGGGCACGCAAGCACCAAATCAGTGAACCTCTGCCAAGCCTGATGGTAGGCCTCCCATTCAGCTTGGGCAAAGCTCGCTATGTACTGCTCCATGGCCTGTCGCCCCTGTACCTGCTCCAAAAAGATAGGCAAAAACACTCGGAGAAATTCAGCCTGAAACGACAACCAAGTAAAATGTGAGTCGAGAGACAAAGAATCAAACCAAAGTCTAGCATCATCTTGCAACGAAGAGGGAAAAAATCTGAAATATATGCAATCATCATCAATATTCCCACCAAGACATGAAAACATCCACTCTTCAAATTTTCTAATATGTAAATGAGGGTTCTCCCACTCCGTGCCATGGAAGTATGGCGGAAGTGGGATATCCTCCAAATCAACGTCCGAAAAATCCGAAGATGATGCCATGTTGTTGTAAAAAAAATTTCAAAGAAAATGAAAAAAAAAACAACCAAATGACTCAATAAGAGGAAAATAAATAAACGAAAAGACACACACTAAGAGATAGAAGTATCACACAAAATTTTTCAAAATCAATCAAAAATGCTAATAGTAGAAACCGTTGTCCCCGGCAACGGCGCCAATTGGTTGACTCGGAAAACGCGCAAGTGCACGCCTTCCACTCCCAAGCGTAGGAGTGTCAATGCAATATAAAAATAACCGGTGAGTACCGGGTCGGATCACAGGGACAAGTCGTTCTACGTTCACAAAATTGATCGATAACGAAAAAATAAAGTGTGTTACAACTACCTCACCTAACGGTGGATGAGTGTGAGAAAAAGTGTGGTGAAAATTAAAAATCTAACCTAAGTGGCTAAGGGTGGAGAGCCGAATCGGCAAGTAACAAGGAGGACTCATGTGGTGTGTGTGTGAATGAGGCCGTGGGCGTGGAAATTCATCCCAAATATAACTCAATTGATCTCCCGGCTAAGGGAGCTCAATCGGAAAATACGACATTTCATCGAACGTGTGGGGTGCAATAAGTAATGAATGAAACTCACATGAGTAATAATCAATTAAGCACATTAGAGAGGGTCCGCTAGGATTATCCTCTTCTTGGATTCCCCCTTAGGGTTCCAATAAACAAAGTTCTAGGGTTTCATACACAAATTAGACAATGAAATTGTGCTAGAGATGAAAACCACAACCCAACAACAACAAGCACAACACAATCACACAAGATAGATTTCAGAAATTCATAATGAAAAGGAGAAGATTTTACTCAAATTCTATCATCCAATTACAATACAAAAATCTAAATCAAATACACAATAGGTTGGAGAAATTTTACCCAAGTGTCACTCCAAGATGAAAATCCCCCTCTCCCAAGTGCTCCTCCAAGCTTCAAGCTTCCTCAAGCTCCTCCCATGGCCTCCAAGCTCTTCTTCCCCCTCCAAAATTTAGCAAAAATAAGAACTAGGGCTGAAAAACCCCCCAAATTCGTAATATAACTCAAACACAACTTATCGGGTCTGTTTTTAAGTCAAACGGGTCGGATTCTGGCCCAAACCCGCAAGCAATGCCCAAAGCTGCAGAAATTTTCAGCACCGTCACCCTGTCTTACGAAAATTCTACAAAAATCATCCGACCTCGGAATGATGTGTTCCAGGCGGCGATGGAATCGGGACTTCACGACCTTCGACTGAAAAATATCATTAGGCCGGAATATATACTGGAATGATAGCAGAATTCTTCACAAGAGGGGCAAAGCTGCAGAAATTTTCAGCACCGTCACCATGTCTTGCGAAAATTCTAGAAAAATCATCTGACCTCGGAAAGACGTGTTCCAGGCGGCGATGGAATCGGGACTTCACGAACTTTGACTGAAAAATATCATGAGGCCGGAATATGCATTGAAATAACAGTAAATTTCTGCACAAGAGAAGGCATTGCAGAATTCTTCTTCTCTTCTTCTTGCTTCCGATAAATCTCCATAAATTCCAGAAAAATCCCGAAAAATAGGAAATACAATAATTAGTGACAAGAAGTGGGTTTTAAGTATAACAAGTGATAAGATCTAATATACAGATTATGCACAATTACGAGCTAGATAGAGCCTATATGTGAAATATATACGCTAAAACCCAAGGAAATACGGGGTGAAAATGACACTTTTCACTCGGAATCACTGGCCCGCTGCAACAGCAGGCGCGGGCCCGCTGCAGCAGCGGGCCGCGCCCGCTGTGCAACGGGCGTGCGCCCGTTGCAGCCAGCGGGCGTCGCCCGTTTGCCTTTGTACATGGGCCTTTTGGCCCAGTGGGTCTAACCCACTTCCCCTTGAACTCTTTCTGCGTTTCTGGGCTCGTTTGAGCTCCGATTTGGACGCGGTTTGAACCTGTGTTTAGACCGGGACGATCCCGTCATCCAGGTAACCCTTTCCAACAAGTTTGTTCCTACTAAATTCGTTGTAACTAATTTACAACACGTTTAGTCAAAGTTAGCATCTAATGCAACGTTGTGTCCCTATTGCTAACGCGACTAACTTTCACAACTTAACTTGTGAATATCATCAAATGATATTTCTCTCTATTCTATATTCCTATTACTAAGACACGAACACTCCTCGGTGTGAGACCCTACAGCCTGACCTTACTACAGGTTGGGGCTCGAAACCCCTAGACGACGGTCACTACGAGCAGTAGCTGTCGTCCCTGTTTCAGAGTCATCATAACGTGATCGACCCTTGACAAAAGTATCATAGGGTTCGCCTTGGCTGTGTCAGTGATGAATTCCGTTAGCTAAAATCCCTTCTTCAAGACTGTGTTATTGTTGGCCTAGGGTATGGTTTTCTGTCAACCCTATTAGACAACATTGGTCAGTATACGACGGTCTTTATTGTATACACGTTGTACTACTTACAACGTACCCCGGCCGAGGATTAACATAAAGACCGTACTGAGCCTATAACAATAACTTCCCTTTAATGGATGTGACGAATCCCATCTTAGTCACTTACTCACCTTGGGAGATTCAGGTGCAGACCAACCTAAGATCTTTCAGCAGGACTGGTCCTCGAAGCTAGATCATGGGTCTAAGCTATACCGTCTGCTCACAGGTTTGTACAGATGACTTCAGGTCTTAAGGATCAACTAACCTATCATCACCCTAGAGTTATTAAAGACAGATCATTAAAGTTAACCATTTAATAACTCTAACTTGGTCATTCAGTGGACTCATTCTCCAATGAGCACCTATGTCTCGTCTCCGACTTCGCCAAGTCGAATGACTATGAGATCATCATTACCCGAAAGTAAGACAAAGACACAGTGATCTATCCGATGTGTCGATATCCAGTTCTCGACACATCTACGATCACAAACCGTTTAAGACTTACGTTTCGATTCGGTCGCTTACTTACTCATAATCGAGATCTCATCTAGATATGTAAGGACCTAACTATAAGTCTATGGATATTATCTAAGTATATTAATACAAATGATTTTATACTTAGAATAATAAGTACCATATACGGTATGAACAAGACGTATAATCAAGATAAATTGCCTTATGGGCATATATCTTCCTACATCTCCCACTTGCACTTAGGCTATTTATCTCGGTATCTCATGCCGTTATAGCATATCAGTCACTTTGACATTTGATATGGCAAACCTAAGAATGGTTCTACTAACAATTATCTACAATGAATTTTAATGGATTGAAATTACATCTCTTGATCACACAGGGTTGATCCTTTGGAAAAATGATCTGGATCAATTTTCCTAACTTCGTATAGCTAACAGTTAGCTTATACGATTTAGATGTTGGGGTCTAACATTTCCGTAAGTCAGTTCTAGCTCACTCCACTTTATTGTGTCAATATGTCAAGTACATATTTGACACCCTAAGTCTATATATATATATGATTAAATCAAAACAATTTTGACTTAATGATTTACATAGAAGATTCATTAAAGTGAAATATCCTTTTTACTTAGTCCGAAAAACGGAACTAAGTATATGAGCTCGCTCCCACTGACTTTTAGAATTACCTGGTCAAATTTCTTCAACATAATATCTAAATCATATTTAGATTTATGTGCAAAAATAATCATTTGGTAAGTGCCTCAGATGGAATGTACAAGTGTCAGATTCGGTTTGACGAATGAGTCAAGTCAAGATCGTTTTAAGGAATCTTGACATTGACTCGTTCAATCAAAACGTCCTATACTGTACTTATTCCTTTAACCACATTTAGTATTAACTCTTTTAATAACTAAATGCAGATAATCAAGAATTAATCTTGATATGCGTATTATTGTGACCGCACACAATTTATACGCTCCCTGGAACCTACACTTAACTACTGATTGACTTTTAACATTTAGTCAGCTCCAAAATCAATATTATCGAAGCTATACACCATTATTCGAAAATATACGCAACCATCACAGAAAAGCCACATCCACAGAATTTAAGCCAATTCAATTTCAATTGCAACAAACGAGACATCCATTCCAAAACAACGGGTTCATAAAAAGAGCCTTAATTTGTTTATCAAAAATAAACCTTGAGTGCAAAGCACTCATTCATTGTTTTCGATCCTTAAAGATGATACATTTTATTCAAATAAGAAAAATATCATCTCCATCACGATCAGCGTCTCCAGAAGTCTTTGAGCGGTCCCAGCAGCAACTGTTGCTTTGATTGCCGACCGATCTCCGTGCTTCTCCAATCTCCAGTTCTTATCAGCCACCTGTATACAATACACAGATGTCTATAAGTGTCTCACACTATATGAATGGAAATAATTGCATTTAATTGAATTTTAATTTGTACCTGAGGTAGAGGCATCAGTATGCCCCTTCTTCTTCTCTGCAAGATAGATCTTGCAGTTCCTCTTCCAGTGGCCAATCTTGTGGCAATGGAAGCACTCAGATTTCGACGGGGCCCCTTTGTTCTTCTTTTTCCCATTCTTAGCCTTCGCAGTTTGTGGGACCTGCCTCTTCTTCCCTTTGCCTTTCGGCTGGTCGGAAGTAGCCGAGCCAACAACTAGTGCAGTCGGCTTCTTCTCAATCTCCTCAAATTGCCGGAGCATATTGAGGAGACCAGGAAGATCCGTCTCAAGGCTGTTCATTATAAAGCCAGTTATAAAGGGCTTGAACTTGGGAGTTAAAGACTTTAGGATAATGTCCGTGGACATCTCATTGTCCAGGACAAATCCTAACTGGGCGGCGTCCTCTACGTACCCTGATCATCTTGATAACATGATCTTGTACGGGCCCTGTCGTCATCTTTGTGCCCCAGAGGTTGCTAGTAGCTTCGAACTTGGCAGCTCTGGATCGCTTGCCATACAACTCTTGTGCATTAAGGAGTATGCTCTGAACATCCATATGTTCATGCTTCCTTTGCAGCTCGTTGGTCATCGAAGCTAGAGCAAGGCATCTTGCCTTCTCAGCATCCCTCTGGTACAACTTGAAGGCTTCTTTCTCTTCGTGGGTCGAATCCTCATCGGGCTTATCCGGAGCGTCCTCGAACAATATGTATCCAATCCCAGCTAGGGAAAGGATCAACTTAATGTTCCTAAGCCAGTCTTTGTAGTTGGTTCCATCCAGCACGTTCTTTTCTACCATGTATTTTAGACCTGAGTCCATTCTGCATTTTATAGATACTTTAGTTAGTATATGTTCGTAGTATAGTTTTAATGGTTTTAATAAAACTATATTCTCCCACTAAATTTATTTAAAGCCATAATAATAAACAATTTATTATAAAATAACATTTGTGAGAGAGGGATCCGACTACCCTGAGTCTGACAACCTTGAGTGTATCTCAACAAGTTGTCCGACTCTGCAGTCGGTAGACGAACTCGTCGTCAATCATATTTACTATGATTCCCTATCGATTTTACCCCTAGTCATTTGTGATCATGATTGTGCTCAACCGGATCACAATGGCTAGCCTAGTCAGACCCTTGTTTTCGTGTCTAGCCTGACTTGCCCCTTTGCTCGGTGTATGCACGACGCGCCGGTTTGGGTCAGGTCTTAGACTACATTCTTGGTTAGACTTACGCCGAAGCTCGAGGGATGAAACAACGGTTTCAGTCAGGTTAAGATGTCAATCAAGAAATCGGTTTC
The DNA here is from genome assembly GCA_030789695.1 of Scilla litardierei. Taxonomy (NCBI): domain Eukaryota; kingdom Viridiplantae; phylum Streptophyta; class Magnoliopsida; order Asparagales; family Asparagaceae; genus Scilla; species Scilla litardierei. Next base: position 141,272,491 of record CM061133.1, on the reverse strand, counting down.
TATAAGATTGACATGTCACGGCTTGAGTGTAGCTCAACAACCGGAACATGTTTCTTACAGTTGCCAACTCCTAAAACAAGGAGGGCTACGATTTATCTTGAACAAGATTATTATCGTATTGACTTAGTATAGTCGATGGACTTACATAGTCATGAATCGACTCCTTGCGGTCCAGCGGACGCGGCCAGGGAATTGACTAAGCCATGACCACTTGTTACCCAGTCTAGCTAGGTTGGTCCAAAAACTTTAGCCAAGCACATTGACCGACATCATGATCCATTGAAGGAGTTGTCATCAATCTTATGTTTTCCAAACAACTAAATGGCTTTTAATTAAGAGAACTAGTTAATCATTATCAACTAGTGGATCCTAAAATTCAAAATTTTTGAGATTGGTTGAACATCTTTTATTAAGTTCTTATCAACTATAAGGTTCTACGTTCAACTTGCTACCCCAATCTAATTAGGATTTTAATAAAACAATTCAACATTGTCTTTTATGAAAATCATTAATTAAACGTTTTAATGAAATGATTTACAAACAAAGGGACTACCCTAATCTGGTATTAGGTTCGATGTTGTTTTGTTTTATCAAACATAGCATGTCACTATCTTGTTTTGATGGCTAACCTAACAAGTTTTGTGAATACATTATTCAACATGAAATGAAACAGCTAATTTATCCGCATAAAATAAAGTTTCATTTTAGTGACATATGAAGTGTATTTGCAAGTTTAACATTACATAATTAAAACATGCAAATCTAAATTTTAACACTTAAAATTGAAGATTAAAATTTTAAAGCTTCTATAAAAATTTTATCGCATAAAACTAGGTCGTACAAAATTATCTAATAATTTTTTTAAACCTAGGCCTTTAAAAATTTTAACCTTATTTCTAAAATTAAAATATCACATAATAATTTTAGAAACATCTATGTAGTAAAAAGAAATTAATTAATGTTACATCTCATGAAATAAAATCATTTCTATTACTTACATATTTTAAACTAATTTTAAAACTCTTTTAAAACTTTTAGAAATCTTTTTAGAAGCTTTCAAATAAAGTTTTAAAGATCTCTAACTTTTATGTAACTAAAGAAAACTTTTAGATTTCAAAATAAAAATTTCCTATAAAGTTTACATAAACTTTAAATACTCTTTAAAAATTTTTTTTTAATGTCTCATAAAATTTTATATAGTATTTAAAACAATGGAGACTACTTTTAGATTTATCGCATAAAAATATTTAGTCCCAAAAATTAAAATAAATTTCCGTGTTGCAAAATTAATTTTTGAAACACAAAAATATTTTTAAAACTAATTTAACATAAAGCTAAAAAGTTTTGAACATGCAAGCTAAGCATTTTTAATAATTTAAAAAGTCGCTATAGCAGATCTATAGCATAACCGTGGCTCTGATACCACTGTTGGGGTTTTGGCGGACCCCCAGAGCTCGGATCCGTATCCGTCCTAAGTCGGACAGACCACGGAGGCACAAAAAGCGCAGCGGAAAAAACCAGAAATCAAATTTCTACACTAGCTAAACTATTTAGCTAGGCTCTGGGGAGCCAGAACCTAGCCCGATCTATGCCGACTTGGAGTGGGTCTGACCACCACAAGAAGGATCTACACTAAAGCGACTAATTAAAGACTACACTAGAAAACGCTTAACCACATACCCGGAATCTTGGCCCTGGAGCAGGCAAGATGTACCGCACCGTCTTGAGAAGCTCCTCATAGCCGAGCCGCGTTGACCCGATCTCCCTGAGCCGCCTTGCACCCTCGCACCGATCCGCCCGAGCTGCTTTCTCCTTCGAGCCGATCACACGCGGTAGAAAGTTTCACTTGAGAAGAAACCCGCGTCTTAGACGTCCGGATCAGATCCAAACCCCCTTCGTAGTCGTGCTAGGACTACTCCGGAGAATAGGAAAATAAAGAGAGAGATTTAGTCGCCGATCGAGCCTGCTCTAAAAATCTGGAGCTACTCGATCGTTGACTGGTGTGTTTTTCAACGAGGAGAGTGCACCCCTATTTATATAGGGAGTGAGCACTCAACTTCTCATTGCGGGCAATGTGGGACAATCCCCATGAAGAGAAAAATTCAATTAAGCCATTTGGCTTAATTTCAACTTTAAAGTTAGCCTTTCACAAAGTCAAACTTTAACTAATTAATTCTCCTCGTATACTAAACTTCACACACCAAACAAGCTATCAATCGGAAAAGCTTGGAATGGTGAACGCGTAGGAACTGACGGTGACGAATTTCGACTTCGTTTGACCCCTCAAACAATTGCTCAAAGTTTAGCAATTTCTCAAAATTCGTAGCCGTCATTAGGGGTTTCAAAAACCCTAATTTTGACTTAAGTTGCGGGCGTGCGCCCGTTGCAGCCAGCGGGCGTCGCCCGTTTGCCTTTGCACATGGGCCTTTTGGCCCAGTGGGTCTAACCCACTTCCCCTTGAACTCTTTCTGCGTTTCTGGGCTCGTTTGAGCTCCGATTTGGACGCGGTTTGAACCTGTGTTTAGACCGGGACGATCCCGTCATCCAGGTAACCCTTTCCAACAAGTTTGTTCCTACTAAATTCGTTGTAACTAATTTACAACACGTTTAGTCAAAGTTAGCATCTAATGCAACGTTGTGTCCCTATTGCTAACGCGACTAACTTTCACAACTTAACTTGTGAATATCATCAAATGATATTTCTCTCTATTCTATATTCCTATTACTAAGACACGAACACTCCTCGGTGTGAGACCCTACAGCCTGACCTTACTACAGGTTGGGGCTCGAAACCCCTAGACGACGGTCACTACGAGCAGTAGCTGTCGTCCCTGTTTCAGAGTCATCATAACGTGATCGACCCTTGACAAAAGTATCATAGGGTTCGCCTTGGCTGTGTCAGTGATGAATTCCGTTAGCTAAAATCCCTTCTTCAAGACTGTGTTATTGTTGGCCTAGGGTATGGTTTTCTGTCAACCCTATTAGACAACATTGGTCAGTATACGTCGGTCTTTATTGTATACACGTTATACTACTTACAACGTACCCCGGCCGAGGATTAACATAAAGACCGTACTGAGCCTATAACACTAACTTCCCTTTAATGGAAGTGACGAATCCCATCTTAGTCACTTACTCACCTTGGGAGATTCAGGTGCAGCCCAACCTAAGATCTTTCAGCAGGACTGGTCCTCGAAGCTAGATCATGGGTCTAAGCTATACCGTCTGCTCACAGGTTTGTACAGATGACTTCAGGTCTTAAGGATTAACTAACCTATCATCACCCTAGAGTTATTAAAGACAGATCATTAAAGTTAACCATTTAATAACTCTAACTTGGTCGTTCAGTGGACTCATTCTCCAATGAGCACCTATGTCTCGTCTCCGACTTCGCCAAGTCGAATGACTATGAGATCATCATTACCCGAAAGTAAGACGAAGACACAGTGATCTATCCGATGTGTCGATATCCAGTTCTTGACACATCTACGATCACGAACCGTTTAAGACTTACATTTCGATTCGGTCGCTTACTTACTCATAATCGAGATCTCATCTAGATATGTAAGGACCTAACTATAAGTCTATGGATATTATCTAAGTATATTAATACAAATGATTTTATACTTAGAATAATAAGTACCATATACGGTATGAACAAGACGTATAATCAAGATAAATTGCCTTATGTGCATATATCTTCCTACAATTACCAATACACTCCTCAACGGTGTATTTGGACGTGTCATATGACTCCAAAATCCCGTTGGCCTTTGACCCCCATCGAGGTGTGAGAGAGTCAAGGATCTTCTCTACACGATCCTCTTGGGAAATCATCTCCCCGAGTCCCTCCAAAGTGTTCACGATATCAGTGAACCTTATGAACATCTCTGAAATGCTTTCGTCTTCCTGCATCTTAAACATTTCATATTTAGATCTAAACACAGTTTGTTTAGATTTCTTTACCTTTGTTGTCCCTTCATGACAAATCTCCAATGTATGCCAAATTTCGTTGGCCGTTTTGCACATGGAGATGCGGTTGAACTCATTTGCTGAGAGGGCGCAATGGAATGCATTCATAGCCCTCGCATTGTACTTGATCGAGTCCTTCTCCGCCTTTGTCCTTGAAGCTACAGGAGTAGTGGGATTCTCAAATGGCACCTACGAAATGTCCCATAGATCTTGACCCTCCAAGTAGATCATCATTCTGATCTTTCAACTAGGATAGTTGGTTCCGTTGAAGAGCGGGGGTCGGACAGTTGAATGACCTTCTTCATGAGACGCGTATGTGGCGTTGAATACCATTGTTGCAGTATGCTATAACCTCGCTCTGATACCAATTGTAGGGATCGCCTTACCCTTGCAATACAAACAACACACACTAGAGGGGGGGTGAATAGTGTAATGGCAATAAAATTGTCCATTTAAAATTAAACTTGCAAATGCGGAATTATAAATGCAAGAGGAAATACTTGACACAATTAATCCAAACGCAAACACAAGGAATTACCCTGATTCCCCAAACTTGGGTACATCCAGCCACACCAATATCCACTATAATCCCACACAGAGAAGGGAATACAAATCTCACAAGGAGATACCCCACAAAGAAGATTTTGCCCTACACAAGGACCCAACCAACCCTCCACAAGGGTCAAGACTCCCACACATAGAATCACTAACTCCCACTCAGAGAATTAGGGTTAGCCCTACACTAGGACACTAAACTCCCATAAAGAGAGTTACTCCCACAAAGAGACTTATTCCCACAAAGAGAATATCCTAATCACACAAAGAGATAACCTCCCACAAAGAGAGAAAGACTAATTCCCACAAAGAGAATTAAAGTCACAAATTCACCAAGTAAAATAAATACTCTTACCTATGCCTTGAGATGCTTACACATAAATGGATTTAAGGCATGGAAGAGGATCTTCAAGTGTTGAGATATGCTTGAAAGCACTTCGATGAATTCCCTTGAGCTGGACTTCAATGCATGAAGATGAATGCGAGCTCTTGAGAGGGAATTGAGGGAATTTGAGAGTTGCTTATAGATCTCTTGAGATATTCAATAGCATCAAGAAGATAAGAGATGGCATCACACCCATATATATAGGAACCCTATATCAAACCCCAAAACCCAAGGAAACAGCCAAAGAATCAATTCTGCAACGGTTAGAAACTGGGCGAAAACGACAGGAACAGTCGACTGATGATCATAAGATAGTCGACTGATCAACGGCTAGAAAATATCCAACGGCTATAATCTGAGCCAGGACAGTCGACTGATGAAGACAGTACAGTCGACAGAAAACAGGACATGTGCATGTAAATCCTTCAGTAGGCGACTGCTGCAAGGGATGGAATAAAACAGAGAGCTGCACTCTTTCTCCAGTTAAGCACACAGGCGACTGATGTCAATAATACAGTCGACTGTCTATTAGTCAGGCGACTGTAAAACCTTAATCAGTCGTCTACTGAATAAGATGGAGAAAAGACAGAGAGATGCAGATATTGCACTTACGCTACTCAAGCGACTGATGACCAATCTACAGGCGACTGTAAATATACATGCGACTGTAAACTGACTAGTAGTCGACTGTGCGTAAAGCTCAAGTTTGAGTCAATTGAAATGTAGACTTGAGCTGTGCATATCAGGCGACTGTTGAAGGATCTACAGGCGACTGGAAATCACCCAGTCGAATGTGTTTCCTTCAACATGCGACTGATGGAAAGCGAGAGACTCCAAACGAGTCTTTGGACAAAGTGAACCTATTGGGTTGGATTCTAAGATAATCCTAAGGCTCACTAAGATGGTTAAATGCATATGCATGAATGAGTAAACCATCTAACAAGGCATTACATTAATCCTATACTCAAAAGAGAGAGAAAGCAATAAAGTAAATTACATGGATTACAATGCTTTCCTTAGAGTCTAAGTCTACAATCTTGATGTCTTGATTGCTCTCCATCATCTCCAAGCTTTGGCACTCCTAGAGTCCAAGTATTTGCCCTTCTCCACTTGATGTCCATCCTTGCATCAAATGATTAGTCTCCAAGAAAGATATCCTTGAAATAACACTGAGAGACTAAAACATGAGAATCATTAGCAATAACATAATGTTGTGATCATCATCAAAATAAGATTGGTATGAAACACCAATACTCCACACATTCTCCCCCTTTTTGATGATGACAAACAATTAAAGATATAATGTGATATAATGTGATTATTACTCCCCCTGAATATATGCCTTAAATTCTCCCCCTTTGTCATCCACAAAAAGTGGAAAAGGAAAAATTAGCAGGCTACGTTTTTTCGTAGTCGGCTAATTACAAAATGGAGAGAAAATTCGCATAAAATAACCAACAGAAGAGAGTAATGACCAAATAAAGAATGTAAAAGAGACTGAGTGGAATATAACAGCGACTTAAGTATAAACAGAACAAATTATACGACAACACACAAACATTACTTACAAGCGACGAACAAAAAACAGGACTAACATTACTAAACATCTGATTACATAGATATTATAACAGAACTTTATACAAAACATTACATAGATTGGAGGACATCAAGCACCACGAGCAAAAGGAAACCATATTCTAGCAGATGACATACAAATTACCCGTAAACAACCATTAAAGCCAAAACAATCGAGAAAACATGGAACAACACCGATAAAACAAAGCTGAAGTGAGCAACACTGAAAATGCAGCAGATATGAGACCAACCAAAGGCAGCTTAAACAGAAATAGGGACATGCAAAAGTGATCATGGGGTAAAGTGACGGTAAGGAGCCAGGGGAGGATGGACGGGGTCGAGTGCGGCGAGTAGAAAGTATGTTCTGGGCTTCGAGTGTGAAAACAAGCTGGGACTGATTTGTTTGGATTTGATCAAGAACTTCGGAATGATGCTTCAGAGTAGCATCGTAAGAACTCATTTGCACTTGAATGCCTGTAAAACCTTCAGCGACAGTCTTGGTTAGGCGGCGAATCAGGACAGTGTTTGTTTCACGGGGGGGGGGGGGAGAAACTCCATCTTTCGAAGCAATGAGCTTCTTGCTTGACTTGATACGAGATGAGCCTGGAAAGGCCGACGGATGAGGCTTTGGAGTCGAAGTGGGAGTCTCTACGGACGCATCATCATCATCATCATTGACAGCATCATCATCAGATTCGGATGGAGAAGAGTCAGTATCTAGTAACCCCATGCTATGTATGGTAAACTCATCGATATTGACTTCACTATGAACCAGATACTCGCCATCCGTAGGTACAGCGAATACGCGGAGAATCAGGGTTATCAAACACGACAGGAAAAAGTGGGAGGTGACGCATTTGGCAAGGGTGAAGTATAGAAGGTGTTCCCAATGGATTGGATATCCATCCATAATGGCATAAAGACAGTGTTCGAGGGATGTACTCAGGTAGTTGAGAGATCAAGCCTTCAGCATTAGGTTGTGGATTATGATTTTGTGGACCAGACGGGCCTCGGGATGAAGTTTGGTGGCGGACATGTGAGGGATGAACTTTGGGGCTAACTTCACAAGAACTGTAGGATCATTCATAGGAAATGAGAGATGGCCATGAAAATTGGAGGGTTGGTTAATAATCATGGCAATTGTCTTGCTAGAGAGGGTGAAGGAGACGCCATGGACCATTGTGGTGAAGTGTTTTTGACCGCGATGAACGGAGGGTTCAAGATTGGCGTAGAAATCTTTGACAAGAGAGGGATAGTAGGGGACCTTATTAGCCAGAGACCAAATCAGGTGAAGGCCGACAACATCTAAGATCTCCTTGACATTGATCATTGCGAGAGTCCCATAGTCGAGGAAGCGCTCGGGGTGAAAGCGAGTGGCTTCGAAGGATAGATAACAGTCCTTAGCGATGGAGGAACGGAAACGATCGCCAAAATAAGAAGAGGGGTTGGTTTCAGCCATGGTGAGGAGATGAACGAAATGAAAAACTAAATTAAGAAGAAAGGTAAACAGGGGATAGAAAAAAGAATAAAATTCAAAGGAAATAAATAGGAGGAGGAGAGAACCAAACTGTTTCCATGATCAGTTTCAAGAGGTAGTTGCTAAAACTGAATTGGTGATAGAAACTGAAAATACAAAATGAAAAATCGAACAGACTCGGGGAGGAAGATACGCATGAAACGAAGAGGCTTAAAAGAGTGACGGTTCGAATGTACCCGTTGGTTTAAATAACCAAAAAATATTTAAAGAAGAGAACATTGGAAAGAAGACAAAAATTTTAAATACAGTAGTTGGTTTTCATGCAAAATATTTAAGAGGAAGTGAGTCCCAATGTCATTGGAAATTGGTGAAAAGAAAAAATATCAAGGCCGAATTGAATAGGGGAGTACGGTTGGTGGAAGAGAACTAATGGGAAGAAACCATGTGGCAAAGTGAAACTTCATTCCAAGACAAAAAAATTGAATGCCATTTCACTTTCCAAGTCGACATGAAGAAGAAATAGGGTGGTTGTTGGAAGTGAGCAAATAGGAAAGAGCCAAATGGAAATCCTCATTCCAAGAGATACAGAGATATAATGTCAGATCACTTTCCAATGGTATATAAGTGACTTCAATTTAAAGAGAGAAGTACGGTTGGTGGAAGGAATTCAATGGAAAGAACCCACTTGGCATGGGAAATCTCATCCAAATAAATAGATTTAAATCCATTACACTTTTCCAAGAGAGAAGAAAAAGACAGTTGGAAGGTAAATGCCAAATCTCAAGGACGAGAGAATGAAAGATGACCAATTTTCAAGGTAAGGAACTGATACGACTATTTTGACCGGGCCCGGAGGAGCCAAGTCAACTACGACCAGTCAACCAGCATACTACGGCCTTGGGCTCCGGCCCAAGGATCTCACAGGCGGGTCGCGCTTCTCCACCCAAGATGAAAGCCCAAAAGATTGTCCACTTCCATAGTGGAGGAAATTATGGCCCGACTGAACGGCCATTACTCTCCAGCCATCATGGCTCGCCAAATATGGCAACCGCCCAATGGCCATCACTCCAGCCATCAATGCTCACCAATTATGGCCCGACTTAATGGCCATCACTCTCCAGCCATCATGGCTCGCTAATTATGGCCCGACTTAATGGCCATTGCTCTCCAGCCATCATGGCTCACCAAATATGGCAACCACCAAAGGCCATCACTCCAGCCATCATGGCCACCTTTATGGCATTCATCTCCTTATCAAACGGGCACAATTATTGGGGGTCAACACTTCCCCATTTGCACGTCCCCATGAATGGCGGCCATGATGTCACATCATGGCACATTATTATGAGGATTCGCCTATATGAGGAGAGGGGTGGCATTACAAAGAAAGGGGCTGCACTTCGAGATCTGAAACGGAGGTATCCCTTACAAACTCTCACCTTCTTCCACCTAACATATTACTCCTCCATAGCTCGGCCCGAGGATCGGTGCTTGGTCTCTCCACAAACCAAGTCCGATCCCACCAAGCATCTATCAGATCAGATCTGACTTTGGCATCAGAGGGGAATTGGTCGGAACCAAGGTCCGACCACCCTGATGAGCTTTCTCATATATTCAGGTCCAGGAGATCCACGACGCCGAGGCTACCGCTCAGCGTCTTCCCAGCTGAAGCCGAGTGCCCTCGTCCCTGAGTCTGCTCTTCTCCACCACCAGGAGGTCGTCGCTCTACCGAGGCTACCCTTCGGCAAGTCGACGCAAGGATCTGCGCATCCTTCACCGAGTGACTCCGCCTTCAACCGATCTCGGAGGCTGTCGTCCTGCTGAGGCTACCCCTCGGTACGTCGAAGAACAGAACCGTGCCTTCCTGCCCAAGCGAACGTGCCATCGATCGACCCCAAGGGTCATCTCTGTCTCACGTGATAGCTACGACAACTCAGAGGTCCCGCGTGTCCCCTTTGACTGCGTTGACCCCACACCCTCCTGTTAACAATTTAGCGGTGAGAAAACACCTGTAAACATCTGGCGCCGTCTGTGCGAACGAGTCGACATCCACGTCATCAACCACACCGACGATGACTCGTTCCAGTAATCAAAATCTAACCTTCACTCAAGACAAAGAGTGGACGTGAAAGAGAAAAGAACCGTAAAGCCACGACTTCACCTGTAAGAAATCCGAATGCCTGACTGACAACTCCGCAAAAGTTCCACACAATCCTCCAAAATGATTTCTACCCCTTCGTCTCTTGGACCTCCCCGAAACATCTGAGCTGAGGTCCTTTATGAAGGCGATGGACTCCTTATGAGCGATGTCTTCCTACATTATGATTGCAAAAAACATCTCGCTGGAGTTGCAGTTGCTCACTTCTGGTGAAACGGTGGATAAGAGAGGTCTAAAGGTAGTGATCCGATGCTGGATCCGATGCATCGGGGATGCCAGCGAAGGGTTCACCTGGTTTTGCGACGCCGTCCTTAACCTAAGAACCCAATACGCTCCATGCTCTTTTTCTCCTCCAACCGCCCCCGGACCTGGTCCATTTCCTTGATCCGCGCATAGGTTTCTGTGCAGACGGCGAGGAGGCGGTTGGAGAAAGAGCTCTGTTAGATCCTGAGGGCTAACCGTGGCCGGCTAAACATGGGATCGGTCTCCACCTGGTCGCCATGGCCCATCGTCTCACACCCATATCCAGAATCCGAAGACGAAGAACTGCATCGCGAGTGACTCCATCAATGAGGTGGGGCGGGCGTCGACGATGGATACGTCGGATCTTAGAACCATTGCTCCGACTAACGATCTCGACCGGCTATGGCAAAGAAAGCATCAAAATCTTCATGACGGTGACTGGTGAGGTGATCCATTGTGGACATGGGCCTTTTCGTGCTTGGGTTCAAGAGCTTGACCATGCATCGGGCCAAGAAGCTGGATCATGGTGTTCCTCGTCTCAAGATCCGATCTTGGCTCGCTGAAGCCAGTGCCGCTATCTGAAACCTGTCAACAGGCAAACGGATTCTTTGTGATCATGCCTTGGAGGGATCATACCCAACAAGGGGGCCGTGCTATGCCGAGATCACGATGGGACCAGATCTGCACTTTCTAGCATTCCCGAAATTCGCGCTGGATCTAAGAGGTCACAAGGGAAGCGGGTATGAGGATCGACCGAGGTAAGAAGGATGTGAGCAGATGCATTGGTCTATTAATGAAAAGATTGGAGCCGGACCATGTGAGGAGACCATCGCTTCTGAAATCCAAATCTCCGAGTGAAAAGTACAGCCCATTGACGAACCATGGTGATCTAGTCCATCGACATCAGTTACTGATAGTTAGCTGATGGGCACGAACCATGCTTGGCCTTGTCAAGGCCGTTGTCTTCTCCTCCAACCACCACATCATCGCCGACCACAAGAACAGCAAGATCCAGATCCGACATGTCTCTCCGAAGAACCCCAAGACCCACAAGCGCGTCGGCATGCTGCCAAGGCTGAAGGACTTCCTACGGAGCTCCATGAACCCCAACAACTACATCGAGTCCTGGCACTGCAGCCAGAAGAGCGACGTCTGGACTCGGCACTCCGACGCAGTCTTGACCCTCACCTTGAGTAAAGACCGAGGGTAGCTATACTCGGGGTCGTGGGGCCGGACGTTGATACAGCTACAACATCGGTGTGAACTCTGATGGGAGTGAAGATTGGAGTATCCAGAGGCATTATGGTGTTAAAATATGCACTGACTATCCATCTTAGTTGTTAAACCTTTCGTTTGCTAGTAAGTGCTTGTTGTTTTGGAGTGACATAAAGGAAATGGCTCGCCAATTTCAAGTGCTTCGAGCTGTTGAATATTGGACTCCCCGGATTTGGTTTTGGATGATGAGCAAACATAAATAATTCATAAACTAACAATTTGTGAGCGCATTATTGGAGATCGTCGCCAATTTCACGTGAACATTCAAAGCGACATCTCAACACTTTCCAAAGCTCATATTCATGCCTAAAGCTTCGTTGAAGCTCTTGCGACGCTTTGGAAAATATGAAGATTCAATCGAAGCTATTGAAGACCGTTTATTAAGGTTTTATTTATAGTCTTTTAGTTTCGATTGATAGAATGTTGAGCCTTGAGTATATCTTACGTTTCTATCTTCATTACGCTCATTTCATAGCTCTAGGATTCGTGCACAAGTTCTCTCTAACTTCCTCGAAGCGTCGCGCTTCGATTCGGACTTTGTTGTGCATGTTAGTTGGTACAAGAACAAGTACTGACCGACTAGATGGTGATCTAGTCGGTCGGCCACTGTTCTTGGACCGACTAGTTTCTGTCAGTTAATTTCTTGGACTTTACTGTTTACAGTTAGTCGGTCTACGTTGACTCACCGACCGACTAGTTTGTGAACTAGTCGGTCAGTGATGCTTCTTTGACCGACTAGTTGTGACTTACTGTTCACTCTAAAATTCTCCTAAGCTACTGTTTACCGTTAGTCGGTCTAAGAACGTTTGATGACCGACTAGTTGACAATCTAGTCGGTCAACTTTTGTTCTTGGACCGACTAAGTCAACTTGCCTTCGGACTATGTTGTTTTGCCTCTTAGTCGGTCTACGTTCATTGGATGACCGACTAGTTGTGAAACTAGTCGGTCAGACAGTGTTCTTGGACCGACTAGTTTTCTAGGTCTGAAATTTTATTTCTTCTCAGATCTACTCTTAGTCGGTCCACGTTGTTTGGCTGACCGACTAGTTGATGAACTAGTCGGTCAGTAAGTGTTCTTTGACCGACTAAGTCTCTCAGTTTTCTATCCGTTGGTGAATGACCTAACTTGTTTTTATGGGACCCTATAAATACGAACCTAGGTCATTTCTATCTAAAAAAGGAGCTGCCATTAAGAGATTCATTGAGTTCTAAAGAGATAGCCATTCTCCCTCAAATCTAAAGCTCTCTTCCTCACAAGAAACCCATTCTCTCTCATTTCTAGATCTAGAGAGAAGCTTGTTCTTGGTGAGCTCTTCAAGCTATTGCTTGATTCAAGTTTCCAAATCTTCCCTAGGCACCCATTGCTGCTCATTTCCTTGGTGCTAGGGTTTGGTAACTTCATCTTCCTCAAATCCTTCATTCCACCTATTGGGTAAGAAAAACTCAAGGTATAGGATTTTGTGGTAAGCTTGTTTATTTCATATTAAACTCTTTAATATTGCTTTGTGATTCTCTCGGTTGTGAGAGAAGGTTGTGATCCCGGGTTGTGGGATTCACGTTTGCTATTGCATGTATGATTTGATCTTGTGAAGGTTTTTCACAAGATATTCATAGTGGAAATCTTGAGTTAGGGTTTCTAACTCAAGTATCCGGAGGGGATCCGGGTGGTTGGGACGTAGGATCACCGGGAACAAGTCGGGGAGACTTGGGTGGATCCGAACCCATTAACATCGTTTGTTAGCATTGTTAATTTCGTTGTCGTCACTCAATTTAAGCTTCCGCAAATTGATTTGGTAGTTGATTGCAATTTAATTTGGAATTATACTCCTTATTATTTTAAAGTACTATTCACCCCCCCTCTAGTACTTGTGCAGTAGCTGGTAGGGCATTACATTTGGTATCAGAGCCAGATACTCAACTATGTCTGCCAACGACAACAAGACCGTGCCTCCACCTTCCAACTATGACACCTTCAGGAACCGTGAAGGAGCGTCATCGGTAATGGAAGGACATTCCTCTACAAGGCCTCCATTCTTCAACGGTACCAACTACGGGTACTGGAAATGTCGGATGGAAACCTTCCTCCGAAGTGCATCTTTATGGAGGACTACAATGAAGGAGTACACCGAGCCCGAAGAAGAAGATTTTGAGAAATGGACTACCGCGGAGGTCGCCGCGGAGGTAAGCAATGCCAAGGCAATGAACGCCTTGCAATGCGCATTGGAGCCCGAGGACTTCAATAAGATATGCACATGTAAGAGTGCATATCAAATTTGGAACTCTCTCCTCATACTACATGAAGGGACGAGTCGGGTAAGAGACTCTAAACTCGTAGTCGTAACAAAATATTACGAAATGTTTCATATGCAACAGGGCGAGAAGATGAAAGAATATTACGCTCGCTTCGTTGACATAATAAACGAGTTAGAGGCCCTCGGCAAGATCTACACTCAAAAGGAGAAGTGCCTAAAGCTTATTGAAGGACTTCCATCTTCTTGGGAAAAACGTACCTTCGCCATCGAGGAAGGTAATGACATGAACAAATATACCGTAGTTCAACTAATGGGTACTTTGATGTCATACGAGGTACGCAAAGATAGCAAGGTAAAGCTACAAGAAAAGATGAAGTCATATTTGAACCTAGATGCGCCTAAGAAAAAGGCGATTGCATTCAAGGCGGCTTCATCCACATCTTCCGATGATGAAGACTCGGAAAACGAGTTGGACTTGGAGTCCATGGCACTCATGGCCAAGAAGTTCAACCGTTTCTTCCGGAAAGGTAACTTCAAGACCAAAGGTAAATTTGGTTCTTCTAACGCCTCTTCCTCTCCTTTGTGTTTCAAGTGCAATAAGCCAGGACACATGAAAGCGGAGTGTCCTCTCAACAAACAAAAGGAGAAGTGGAAGGCGCCAAAATTCGATAAGTCCAAGAAATACAAAAAGGGGTACAAGAAAGGACTTGTCGGAGCAACATTCACCGACTCCGAGGATTCCTCAAGCGGAGAGTCGGATGATGAGAAAGTGGAGCAAGCACATATGTGCTTCATGGCAAGAGAGGAGAACGATCAAGGATCCTCCTCTTCCGATGATAGTAATGACGAAAGCGATGAGGTAAAAATGGATGATCTTAGAAATGCTAACTCTCAACTTTGGTCAAAATACACTAAGTTAGTAAATAGATATACTAAGGTAAAAGATGACCTAGCTAGCATTCAAACATCGCCTAAGACTATCATCACCAACAACGACACCGTTGTTGAAGAGTTAAGAAATGAGATTGTTAATCTCAAATCTAAACTTGAACATGTTAGCATCGAGGATCCGGAAGAACATAGGATAGCGGATTTAACTTCTCAAAACTCGACTTTGAGTATTGAGAACGAGAATCTTAAATCTCGTGTTTTTGTGCTCACATCGCAAGTATCCAATTTGGATACTTCTATGCGTTCTCTCAAAGAGAAATATGAGAACACATTGGGCCGAATTAACAAATTCAACAAAGGTAAGGACCATTTGGATAAAATCCTAAGTGACTTACTTCCGGCCAATCACCACATTGGTTTGGGGTATACGATGGGATGTCCATCCAAAGCGGCCACTACTTTTGTTAGGCCAACTTCCGGTGACTCTACGAGTGGTAGCAAACACTCTATTGATAGTTCATCTACCAATGATGCTTCCACTTCGTCCACGCCCTCTTTTGGAAAGAAACCCACTTTGGGTGGACCTCCAAAGAAGGGGCATGCTTATATGTACACCAATACCATGCCACGTAGGAACACACGTCCTACTCCACCATCTCACACATATGATGATTTTTATGCAACACATTCTCGGGCACGTGCACACCATGTGAGACACCCTCACGCACGTGTTCCCACACATGCTTATGATCACACACCGCATCATATGAATAATTCTCATCGTGCACCATTCCATCATGTCCCGTATGCCTATCCACAACATGCATCACGTAGAAATCAATGTCGCATGCATGCACCCAATAGGATGATGGCTCCCAAAATATTCACTATTTGGAGCCCAAAGGACACAAGCATGGACGAAAAACAAATGTACATGAATGCTTATTTTTCGGATGTTGTGCATAGTAAGAATTATGTGGGGAAGTCTAAGTCCACTTGGACTTGGCTTCCAAAGGTCTAATCCCTTGGATCCAATGACCTTGGGTACCATGATATGGAAGTTTCTATCTTTAGGTACTCAAGGAAAAGAAAAAGGGAAGGAGCAACAAATTTAAATTTAGCTCCAAAGGGAATTGGATACTCGATAGCGGGTGTTCCAAACACATGACGGGTGACGCTCGTTTGCTCTCCGGAGTGGTTCCCATTGCGAATGGAAACCGCGTCGTATTTGGAGGCAACGAGAGCGGAACCATCATAGGTGTTGGTAAAGTCGGTAACCCTTCTAAACCCCTAATTAGTGATGTTTATCTTGTTAGTGGTTTAAATCATAATCTCATTTCAATAAGCCAACTTTGTGACAAAGGTTACAAAGTTAGCTTTGCGAAAGGATTGTGTCATATTTTAAGAAAGGAGAATGAAAAATTATTATTTTCCGGAACTCGTCGTAAAGACATTTATATTTTGGATCTTCCTAAGTCATATGAACAATGTCTCGTTGCCAACACAAGTGAACAACACTTATGGCATCGACGCTTTGGACATGTGAACTTTGGAACACTATATAAGCTTTCAAAATTGAATTCCATTAAAGGTTTTCCGAAGCTCGTTTTTGAAAAGAAAAGTTTTTGTGATTGTTGTCAACGCGGCAAGCTTCCTAAATCTTCATTTAAACCTAAGAAAAGCATCTCTACTAAACGGCCACTAGAGCTATTACATCTAGATTTATTTGGGCCAACTAGAGTAGCTTCCTTAGGAAATGCAAGGTATGGACTTGTCATCGTAGATGACTATTCAAGATTTACTTGGGTATTTTCATTGTGTAATAAAAATGAAGCTTTTGAAAACTTCACAATTTTTGTTAAGAAAGTACAAAATCTCTTAGGAACCACCATTGTCACTATTCGTAGTGATCATGGAGGTGAATTTGAGAATGAGTCTTTTGAGACATTTTGTGATGAAGTTGGTATTACTCACACCTTCTCTTTCCCTCGTGCACCTCCTCAAAATGGTGTAGTTGAGAGAAAGAATAGGACGCTAGTGGAGTGTGCTCGCACTATGCTTGATGATAGCCAACTTGGCCATCAATTTTGGGCGGAAGCGGTACACACCGCTTGCTATGTGTTTAATAGAATACTTTTGAGGCCCGGCACTAAACAAACTTGTTATGAATTGTTGTTTGGTAGGTTGCCTCAAGTTAAACATTTTCGTGTTTTCGGTTCGAAATGTTTTATTAAGAACACATATGGTTGTTTGGACAAATTCGATCCAAGATCCGATGAGGGAATCTTTGTTGGATACTCTACGCGTAGCAAAGCCTACCGGATATTCAACAAACGAACCTCAACGATCGAGGAGTCGCTTCATGTCTCATTTAATGAAGGATTTGTTCCAACTAGAATTTCAAATGATAATGATTCTTTGGATGTTTTATGCGATTCGTTTGATAATTCTAAGTCTAATGATTCTATTGATTCTATTGAGACTAACCCAACTAATGAAGTTGTTGAGAATGTTCCTAGTGATCAAGGTATTCCCAAACGGCTTCATTCGGTTCGTGACCATCCCCATGAGCAAGTCATTGGCAATATCTATGATAGTGTCAAGACGAGATCGCAAGTTCACCACTTCGCAAATTGTGCCTTTGTCTCATCGATAGAGCCAAAGAATATTAATGAAGCATGCGAAGATAGCGCTTGGATCTTAGCCATGGAGGAGGAGCTCATTCAATTCGAGAGGAATGAGGTATGGGAGCTCGTTCCATTGCCATCGAAGAACCACACCGTCATAGGGACAAAGTGGATCTTCAAGAACAAAACCGACGAAAACCAAGTCGTCGTCCGGAACAAAGCTCGGTTAGTTGCTCAAGGCTATCGTCAAGAGGAAGGTATCGATTTCGAAGAATCTTTCGCTCCGGTAGCTAGATTAGAATCAATTAGATTACTTTTGTCTTTTGCATGCCATAAGAATTTTAAATTATTTCAAATGGATGTTAAAAGTGCATTTTTAAACGGAGATGTCGTTGAGGAAGTTTACGTTTCTCAACCTCCGGGCTTCGTAAATGAAAAATTTCCGAATCACGTTTTTAAACTAAAGAAAGCTCTTTATGGTTTGAGACAAGCTCCTCGAGCTTGGTATGATCGCCTAAAGAATTTTCTTTTGGATTTGAATTTTAAAATGGGCGAAGCCGATTCTACTCTTTTTATTAAGCATGCGAATAATGATATTTTATTAGTTCAAATTTATGTTGATGATATCATTTTCGGTGCTACTAACTTCACTCTTTGCGAAGAATTTTCTAATGTTATGAAGGAACAATTTGAGATGAGCCACATGGGCGAACTCAAATATTTCTTAGGTCTCCAAATTCGCCAAATGAACGATGCAATCTTCATCCACCAAACGAAGTACACGGTGGAGTTGCTAAAGCGATTTGGAATGGAGAATGCCTCCGGGAAAAAGACTCCAATGAGCACGACTACGCATCTTGACAAGGATACGGGCGGTAAGGATGTAGACATTCGTCTATATCGAGGTATGATAGGTAGTTTGCTTTATCTTACCGCAAGTAGGCCCGATATTATGTTTGCCGTATGTATATGTGCTCGTTATCAGTCTCAACCTAAGGAGTCTCACTTAGTAGTGGTAAAGCGTATTTTTCGCTATCTAAGTTACACATTAGATTTTGGATTACTTTATCCGAGATCTAGCACATATGAGTTAGTCTCATATAGTGACGCTGATTATGCGGGATGCAAATCCGACAGGAAAAGTACTAGTGGCACTTGCCATTTTCTAGGAAATTCTCTTGTCTCTTGGTTTTCCAAGAAGCAAAATTCGGTTTCACTTTCATCCACCGAGGCGGAATATATTGCCGCCGGTGCCGCTTGTGCCCAGGTTCTTTGGATGAGACACACATTGAAGGATTTTGGTATTCATTGTGATACTAGCCCTATCATGGTGGATAACCAAAGTGCTATTTGTCTTTCAAAGAATCCGGTGCACCATTCCCGATCGAAACACATAGATGTCCGACACCATTTCTTAGATGATCATGTTGCTAAAAAGGACATCATTTTAGTGTACGTTGAAACCCAAAAGCAAATCGCCGATATTTTCACGAAACCCCTAAAGGAGGACTCCTTTGTGCGGTTGCGTCGAGAATTGGGGATTATGGGTGAATCCGAGATATAGGATTCATATTTCATTCAATTATCTTGCATGCTTTTATATTTCGCGTTATTTCAATCATGATAGATTTATTGAATTTTTGAGAATTTTATGTGATTTGTTTGAATTTATGATCGAAATCGTATTTCAATGTCTATTTAAGATTTCGACGTTTAATGGGGTAGTTTAGATGAGTATTGAGAGTTTTGCGATATATCGTCCAAGTGTTTTGAGGAGAGAACTTGATTATCACTTTTTGGACTTTGTTAGTCGGTATCAGTTCAACCACCAACCGACTAGATGTTCATTTAGTCGGTTAGTAGAAGAACTTACACCGACTAACTCAAGCTTATTGAGTTTCCTTTCCATCTTGAACTCTTTAGTCGGTTCATGTTCAGTGACCGACCGACTAGATTGAGATCTAGTCGGTCAGTAAATGAACACAGACCGACTAAATCTTGTCAGTAAATCTTGGATTCAGCCACTGTTTGCAACTAGTCGGTTCAAGCTCATTGACCGACCGACTAGATCGTGATCTAGTCGGTCAGTGCTTGAACTGTGACCGACTAGTTGTGCCAGGGGCTGTTTGGTCTTTTGCGAAATCGACCGACTTAAACTCAGTTTAGTCGATCGATTTTCATTCTAATCGATCGAAATCTCTTCTCTCTCCGCTCAAAACCCCGACCTCCCTCGAAACCCTTCGACTTCCGATCGATCTCCGGCCATTTTTCCGGCCATCTCCGTCGATCTCCTCCGTTGGCCCCTCGTTCTAGGTGATCTCCTCTCCTCCTAGGGTTAGATTTCATTTCCTAGAGCTAGGGCTTGCTCGGGTTCTTAGGGTTCTTAGGGTTTATTTTTTTTCGGCTAGGGCTTCTTCGTTTGATCTCCTTGTCCCGTGTCTTGCTTCGACTATGGCAAGAACACGCATTCCGATCACTCCCTCTAGCCCCTCTCCGATGACCGTTGATCCAATCTCTTCGGATCCCGAGCATCCAACCCCTCCGAAGCGTAGAGCCAAGACCACCCATCCTTCGTCGTCTTCGCCTCCTCATAAGAAGAAGAGGACGACGACCGCTAAATCTAAAGGTCAACCGAAACCCAAACCCAATCCTAAGCCCAAGGCCAAAATTCTTGCTTCTGCATCTTCGTTCCATACTCCTACCGATTCCGATACGGAGTATAACCCCGAGACTGAGACTCATAGGGAACCCACTCCTCCTACTCATCCCGAGTCTAGCACCCACCCTCGTACGTCTACCCGTAAGCCTAAGGGAAAGGGTCCGATGCCGGTGGGCGGTGTCGATATTTCCTTATGTCGCGATGACCCTTTGTGTCTCGCGGCGTATAACCGTATCGAACATTGCCCGCTGCTTCTGGAGCATTTCGTCCAGTTTAGCGACTTCATAGGGTTAGCTGATCTTCTGTCGTCGTCGGGTCTTCTCGATTACCTTCGATATGACCCGAAGGCGAATCCTCACCCCTACCCTAGATTAGTGAAGCTTTTCTATGCGAATAGGATCCGGGGTCAGTACGATCAGACCCACTCTGTTGAGACGACCGTTTTGGGGACTCCTATAGTCCTCACTGCGGAAATCTTAGGAGAGATTTTGGGTATCTCTTCGTCTGGCCTTCTTCCTTCTGATATTTCGATAGATGATATTTCTTCTCTTGATCAGGCTATGCTTTCAGAGATTTTCCATCAGATCCCTCCTGCCATGATTGGCGTGCCATCTAAATCTTTCAAGCCTAATGCGTGGGTCCTCAATCTGATTCTGAAGTCGTGCTTGCTTCCCAAGTACGGCTCCTCATCTTTACCATCCCAGCCATTTTTGAAGCTTATCTATGCGATCTTCATGGGGAGCTCGATTAATTGGGCTCGAATTATACTCGATAAGATTGACTCTTTCGAGTGTATTCGAAAGTCCAATAAATCAGCTCATATCCCATTCCCATGCATGTTGACCCTCGTGTTTCGTCATTTTCGTGTCACGTTGCCTCGTGACGATGAGCGTCCCCTTGGTCCTCCCCTGAATGCGACGGCCGTCAAGAAATCTCTTGCGGCTCTTCGTCACGTTCAGAGGACGACACCTTCTGCGTCTGTCCCTGCCTCTGCCAGTGCCTCTGCTACTCCCGTTGCCACCCTTGATGATGTCCTACGGATACTTCGTCGTCACGAGTCCCGCTTGGCTCGTACCGAGGAGGTAGTCTGCCGTATGGCTCGTCGGATGGGTGTTGAGCTTCCTCCTTCCGTGTCTGAGGATGAGGAGTTTGATGAGATGGCTGAGGAGGACATTGAGGAGCTCTGTCGTGCTTCGACTCGTACCCCCGAGGGCACTTCTGCTGGTACTGCTGCTGCTGGTACTTCCTCTTCGGCTCCTGGAGTTGCCACCTCTTCCGGTGTTCCAGAGCCATCTGCTGCAGCTCTTCAGCCTTCTGAGCCTGCTGCTGACCCAGTTTCCGAGCCTGCTCATGTATTTGCTGCTACTGCTTCTGTCGAGACTCATGCTGCTGTTGAGCCTGTTGCTGAGATCTCGACTCCTGCCCCGACGATTCCATCTGTTGAGACACCTCTTCTCCCTGCAGAGCCTGAGTCCACTCCGTCGACTGGACCCACGGACGCTGCAGATCCTGCCTCCTCCTCGTGATCGTCTGTTCCGAGGACTCTCCACTGCATTCTGGATGATATATGTTTAGTGAGAGTGTTTTGGGTTAGGATGGGGTTGAGAGATGCTTTGATGTATTATTTTTTTTGTGCTTTCTGGTTGTCGGTGTTGGATTTTATGACGATGATGATGTATTTCTTTTTGATGATATGTAGCGCTTGATATGATGTATCTCATATATTCGATGTGATATTTTTTGGATGTACTCATGTTGTCTATATATATATATATGTTCATCATCGTTCACTTTGTCTTTTATTCGTCGTGCAAATTTGAATATTCGTTGAATACATTTGAAATGTTATTTCGTCGCTCGACGCATAAAAACTTGGTTAAATAGATTTAAATTCTATAATTGAATATTAACCAAGAATATTGAATATTGAAGAGTATGTTTCTTTATTCAAGAAATGAATAAACATTTGGTATTTTTGATGATTTTGCTTATCGTTGATTTTTATTGATAATGGAAAATTTGGCACACCTTATTTTGATTTCCACAATTTTCCCTTGGTGTCAAGTTGGTCCATTGTCTTTGTCTACGACTCCCGATGTTGGATTTTACATTTCCTAATTGTTGTCGTTGTATGCCCCCCATTTTTGGGATAATGCCAAAGGGGGAGAGATAATGATAATAAATAGCGCAAATGAAAATTTAACTCAATTTCCAAGAATCTAGTTTGATATGTTAGATTCAGGGGGAGTTAAGATACATATAAGGATTTTTCAAAATCCGATATTTCAAAAATCAATTCACTTTGTTTATCTTACTCGTCTGCTTGATGCATTTCATTTATATTCAATTTGGAATTAACGTGTCATCAATGCAGGGGGAGTAAGTATTTTTCATTTGAATTACTATTTTTGATTATTATTTATGTTGGTTTGTCATCACCAAAAAGGGGGAGAATGTTGAATATTGGACTCCCCGGATTTGGTTTTGGATGATGAGCAAACATAAATAATTCATAAACTAACAATTTGTGAGCGCATTATTGGAGATCGTCGCCAATTTCACGTGAACATTCAAAGCGACATCTCAACACTTTCCAAAGCTCATATTCATGCCTAAAGCTTCGTTGAAGCTCTTGCGACGCTTTGGAAAATATGAAGATTCAATCGAAGCTATTGAAGACCGTTTATTAAGGTTTTATTTATAGTCTTTTAGTTTCGATTGATAGAATGTTGAGCCTTGAGTATATCTTACGTTTCTATCTTCATTACGCTCATTTCATAGCTCTAGGATTCGTGCACAAGTTCTCTCTAACTTCCTCGAAGCGTCGCGCTTCGATTCGGACTTTGTTGTGCATGTTAGTTGGTACAAGAACAAGTACTGACCGACTAGATGGTGATCTAGTCGGTCGGCCACTGTTCTTGGACCGAATAGTTTCTGTCAGTTAATTTCTTGGACTTTACTGTTTACAGTTAGTCGGTCTACGTTGACTCACCGACCGACTAGTTTGTGAACTAGTCGGTCAGTGATGCTTCTTTGACCGACTAGTTGTGACTTACTGTTCACTCTAAAATTCTCCTAAGCTACTGTTTACCGTTAGTCGGTCTAAGAACGTTTGATGACCGACTAGTTGACAATCTAGTCGGTCAACTTTTGTTCTTGGACCGACTAAGTCAACTTGCCTTCAGACTATGTTGTTTTGCCTCTTAGTCGGTCTACGTTCATTGGATGACCGACTAGTTGTGAAACTAGTCGGTCAGACAGTGTTCTTGGACCGACTAGTTTTCTAGGTCTGAAATTCTATTTCTTCTCAGATCTACTCTTAGTCGGTCCACGTTGTTTGGCTGACCGACTAGTTGATGAACTAGTCGGTCAGTAAGTGTTCTTTGACCGACTAAGTCTCTCAGTTTTCTATCCGTTGGTGAATGACCTAACTTGTTTTTATGGGACCCTATAAATACGAACCTAGGTCATTTCTATCTAAAAAAGGAGCTGCCATTAAGAGATTCATTGAGTTCTAAAGAGATAGCCATTCTCCCTCAAATCTAAAGCTCTCTTCCTCACAAGAAACCCATTCTCTCTCATTTCTAGATCTAGAGAGAAGCTTGTTCTTGGTGAGCTCTTCAAGCTATTGCTTGATTCAAGTTTCCAAATCTTCCCTAGGCACCCATTGCTGCTCATTTCCTTGGTGCTAGGGTTTGGTAACTTCATCTTCCTCAAATCCTTCATTCCACCTATTGGGTAAGAAAAACTCAAGGTATAGGATTTTGTGGTAAGCTTGTTTATTTCATATTAAACTCTTTAATATTGCTTTGTGATTCTCTCGGTTGTGAGAGAAGGTTGTGATCCCGGGTTGTGGGATTCACGTTTGCTATTGCATGTATGATTTGATCTTGTGAAGGTTTTTCACAAGATATTCATAGTGGAAATCTTGAGTTAGGGTTTCTAACTCAAGTATCCGGAGGGGATCCGGGTGGTTGGGACGTAGGATCACCGGGAACAAGTCGGGGAGACTTGGGTGGATCCGAACCCATTAACATCGTTTGTTAGCATTGTTAATTTCGTTGTCGTCACTCAATTTAAGCTTCCGCAAATTGATTTGGTAGTTGATTGCA
Source organism: Scilla litardierei (assembly GCA_030789695.1). Taxonomy (NCBI): domain Eukaryota; kingdom Viridiplantae; phylum Streptophyta; class Magnoliopsida; order Asparagales; family Asparagaceae; genus Scilla; species Scilla litardierei. The sequence goes on along the minus strand of CM061133.1, from coordinate 141,248,310 downwards.
ATTTAATTTGGAATTATACTCCTTATTATTTTAAAGTACTATTCACCCCCCCTCTAGTACTTGTGCAGTAGCTGGTAGGGCATTACACGAGCCTGTCGATGCCCATAAGAGGGGGGAAGAGAGATGAGCATAAGGCATCTCCGATCGTATCGAACGTCTCCAGCCGAACTCGACCCATAGCTCTGAATCATGGCGAGTAGCTCCTTGACTGAGAGGATCACGACATAGTCGTCGATCTTGATCCCAATCGATCCTCTCAAATCTTCAATGAGATCATAAGGGATGTGCAGAGATTCGGTCCTTTTTGTGGACGTAGTCGTGCGGCTTTCCAATCATATCGCGGAGCGAGGAATGGCCCTTGTTAAGGGTATTGGGTTTGTGTGCCAGCGGCCTCCTCGCCGACGAGGCGGTGGCCGGAGTTGAATGCGACGAGGGTGGGTGACTTGCACAACGACATCTCGTTGACCGCAAAAGATATCGGGGACTGGCCAAACTCAATCCTCCTCGGTCAGACACCCTGCCGACCTACCGACCCGGCCACAAAGGCCGACCTGCCCCTGTCGTAACGAGCAAAGCGGGGCTGCCTCTGCCCCTTCACCGAGCTCTCCCCCTTACCGATCAAGCTCCTCAGGCTACCATCGAGCAGCCATCACCCGAACATCTAAACAGAAATCACCGAGCTTGAAATAAAGATCATTGTTGTGGTTTTCCAGATAAGTCCCTCATTTCAAATCTCCACATTCTTTACAGTTTTCCAACTGATCTCTGATGTAGTGGCCCTTCAATTCATGTCATTGATTGGCTATGCGGGAAGGTCTATCATACCCCCGACCAAGAAGATGGAATCAAGGTGGCATGGAGCCCAGTCCACCTGTCGAGCTCCTCCAGCGACCAGCAGATGATCAATGGCATCTACCCTGAGGTCTGCCTCCTCCATTTTCCACGACAACATCACCGTGTTGTACAACGTATTGACCAACGACAAAGGAAGAGAGTGCTGGCCTATCTCCCTCCAGATCGATTTCTACTTGGAGCTCGGTTTTGAAGCTCAGCTTTACCTCGGATGTTGATATGGCACCTCCGTAGTCAAGCCCTGCATATATCTAAGCTTGGCATGTCTTCAAACCCAGCCTAGCTTTCTTCACCACCTCCCTCGGCTTGACCAAGGCTAGCCCTTGCCTCATTCAAGACACCCCCTCTAATTGCACAAATCAGAGTATGCTCTCTACTGAACTTCGTCATCCCGAAGCCAGACTGCTATCTCGCTAGTGGGCTCCTCTCCTAGAGGCTCATCGGATTGGATCTCCTCCAGGGCCTCCTTGCGCTTGGAATCCAACATCTCGGCCCAGCGTCACAGGGACTCGCCAGGCCAACCCATCCGACCGACCCAGGAGGAGCCCAACCAGACGAGTCCGAGCATCCATGCCAAGCATTCGAGCATCCGTGCCGAGCTTCCGAGCCACCGTGCCAAACTTACAAAGTTGTCCCCACCTCAACGAAGCTACCGACCAAGATGAGTTTGCCCTTGTCCAAACCAGCCGAGCTAGCGGACCTACTTCATTCCGAGCCCACCGACTTGCGCCAACACAACGAAATTCCCAACTACTCGAGTTCCCCACCTTTCAGGGCAAACCCAAGCCATGGAGGGGGCAAGGATAACATACATGGGAGGACCAGTACTACCTTCACCATCCAAGCTCACCCAACAGCAACGAAGTAGAAACTGAGGCGGAGATGCAAAACCTCCGTCGACTCCACTTCCGGGGAGCGAGCATGGTAGACGATCTGACCAAAGCACAGTCGTCTGAGTTTGAGCATCCAAGTAGCTCCTCCAACCGTGGCCGTGGTGATCAGGTTGAAGCACAGTTGTTCGAGTTCGAGCATCCAAGCAGCTCTTCTGACCATGGCCGAGCCGATCTGACCAAACCACAGTCATCCGAGTTCGAGCGTCCGTACAACTCCTTCGACTATGCTGCTGGGCCCCCGCTTTCCGAGCTGTCTGCCCCACCAACCAATCCATCCAAGCTGCTCGTTTGGACTCTATTCAGATATCAGAGCAGCCCTTCCAAAGGGCCGCCAAAGCTACCGCTAGACGAATGGCCCCGATAGGACTGCCGAACTGCTCCCGCATCCCCCCGATCTGGGCAAAGTAGTTGCAGAGCGCCACCATGGAACCTTCGAAAGTCTTCACAAGGTCATCACCCTTTCGTCGGCCCTAAGTCGAGGGGCAACTTCCCTCGCAACCGAATAAACAGATCGGTCGTAAGGCTGGGGGCGACTCCGCCAGCTGGCCGACCCACTCATTCATCGGTCGTAAGTCGGGGGGCAACTCCCCTCGCAACCGAACGAACAGATCGGTCGTAAGGCTAGGGGCGACCCCCCCAGTTGGCTGACCCAATCTTTCTTCGGCCGTAAGTCGAGGGGCAACTCCCCTTGCCACCGAACGAACGGATCGACCGTAAGGCTGGGGGCAACTCCACCAGCTGGCTGATCTCGCGGTCGACTGTAAGCCTGAGGGGTATCCACCCAGCGAACCGACCGACTCGTCGATCATAAGGCTGGGGGCAACTCCCCCAGTGGACCGACCAGATCGACCGCAAGACTGGATGCAACTCCCCCAGCTGGGTTATCACTCATTTGACCATTAGACTGGGGTCGCTCCCCCAGTGGGCCAATCGAACCGTCGATCATAAGGCTGGGGGAAACTCCCCCAGCGGACCGACCAGATCGACCGTAAGGCTGGGGGCAACTCCCCCAGCTGGCCGATCACTCGATCGACTGTAAGTCGGAAGGATAGCCCCCCGAGCGGGCCGACCGACCCGTCGATCATAAGGCTGGGGCAACTCCCCCAGCAGACCGACCACATCAACCGTAAGGCTGGGGAAAACTCCCCCAGCTGGTCGATCTACTCCTTCGTCGGCCGTAAGTCGAGGGACAACTCCCCTCGCCACTGAATGAATCTCGGATCGACAACTTATAGTCACTAGTCGACTCCGCAAGTCGGACCAATTTTACCAAAGGAGCATCTTCTCACACCTCATACTACATCTCCCGACCTCCACCTCAACAATGGTAGAGCTCGAAAGATGGGGGCAATTGATACGACTTTTTTGACCGAGCCCAGAGGAGCCAAGTCAACTACGACCAGTCAACCAGCCTACTATGGCCTTAGGCTCTAGCCCAAGGATCTCACGGGCGGATCGTGCTTCTCCACCCAAGGCGAAGGCCCAAAAGATTGCCCATGTTCATAGTGGAGGAAATTATGGCCCGACTGAATGGCCATCACTCTCCAGCCATCATGGCTCGCCAAATATGGCAACCGCCTAATGGCCATCACTCCAGCCATCATGGCTCACGAATTATGGCCCGACTTAATAGCCATCACTCTCCAGCCATCATGGCTCACCAATTATGGCCCGACTTAATGGCCATCGCTCTCCAGCCATCATGGCTCGCCAAATATGGCAACGACCAAAGGCCATCACTCTAACTATCATGGCCACCTTTATGGCATTCATTCCCTCATTAAACGGGCACAATTAATGGGGGTCAACACTTCCCCATTTGCACGTCCCCATGAATGGCAGCCATCATGTCACATCATGGCACATTATTAGGAGGATTCGCTTATATGAGGAGAAGGGTGGCGTCACCAAGAAAGGGGGCTGCTCTCCAAGATCGGAAATGGAGGTATCGCTTACAAAATCTCACCTTCTTCCACCTAACATATTCCTCCTCCATAGCTCGACCCAAGAATCGGTGCTTGGTCTCTCTGCGAACCAAGTCTGATCCCACCGAGCATCTATCAGATCCGATCTGACTTTGGCATCGTAGGGGAATTGATCGAAACCATGGTCCGACCCCCCTGACAAACCCTCTCGTCTATTTAGGTCCAGGAGATCTAGCAACGCCGAGGCTACCCCTCAGCATCTTCCCAGTCGGAGCCGAGCGCACTCATCCCCGAGTCTGCTCATCTCCACCAACAGGAGGTCGTCGCTCTACCGAGGCTACCCTTCGGCAAGCCGATACGAGGATCCACGTGTCCCTCATCGAGCGACTCCACCTTCAATCGATCCTGGAGGTTGTCGTCCCGTCGAGGCTACCCCTCGGCGCGTTGAAGAACAGAACCGTGCCTTCCTGCCCAAGTGAATGTGCCATCGATCGACCCCAAGGGTCATCTCTGTCTCACGTGACAGCTACGACAACTCAGAGGTCCCGCGGGTCCCCTTGACTGCGTTGACCCCGCACCCTCCGGTCAAATATTCAGCGGTGAGAAAACACCCGTAAACAGGAACCGTATTCAAGCAGGTAGGAGTTCAAAGATGGTGGGTATGTATTTTATAAAAATTTGTTTTTAAAAATATTTCCAAAACCGTATGTTTAAATGATCCGAGATAAAAATGATAACGCATAGGTTAAAATAGTAAAAGAAAAAAAGATAGTCACCCAAAGTAGAAGACAGAAGAGATTTACAAATTAGTCGGCTACAAAAATTTGTAGTCGGCTAAAAATGAATAATGCCGAAAAAATTGTAGAAAAATTTTCATAAATCAAAACAAATTAACATATTTATATATCAAGTTCAGATTCACTGATAATGCCCAAATTTCTTCTTAGCTTAATGAAAGATTCCTCCTTCAAAGGCTTAGTCAAAATATCGGCAACTTGATGTTCAGTGGAAATAAATTTTAGAATAATGTCTCCTTTCTGAACATGATCATCTAGAAAATGATGACGTACATCAATATGTTTTGTACGTGAATGACGCACAGGATTTTTAGATAAATTAATAGCACTAGTATTATCCCATATAATAGGGCATGTTGAGCAATCAATACCATAGTCTGAAATAGTTTATTTCATCCATAAAATTTGAGCACTTGCTAAACCGACGGCAATATATTCTGCCTCGGTATTAGATAATGAAACAGAGTTTTGCTTTTTGCTAAACCAAGAGACTAAAGCATGTCCTAAAAAGTGGCATGTACCACTGGTACTTTTGCAGTCTGATTTGCAACCAGCAAAGTCTGCATCACTATATGATAATAAATAAAATGTTCTTGTTTTAGGGTAAAAATAAACCAAAATCAGAAGTATGCTTAACATATCTATTAATCCTTTTTACGACAGTTAGATGTGAAAACTTAGGATCTGCCTGTAAACGTGCACATAAACATACTGAAAACATAATGTCTGGTCTACTGCAATTAGATAAAGTAAAGATCCAATCATACCTTTGTAAAGACGATGATCAACACTCTTACCATTGAAATCTTTGTCGAGGGAAGTAGATGTACTCATTGGAGTACGTTTTTCTGCAGAAATTTCTAAACCAAAACGCTTGATAAGTTCTTTAGAATACTTGCTTTGGTGAATGAAGATTCCTTCCTTCAATTGTTTGATTTGAAGACCAAGGAAGTAGTTGAGTTCACCCATGTGACTCATCTCAAATTCTTTCTGCATAATCTTAGAAAATCTTGACAAAGAGATTCATTAATAGAACCAAAAATAATATCATCAACGTATATTTGAATAATGATTATGTCAGATTTTATGGGTTTGATAAACAAAGTGGAACCTATTTTACCAATCGTATAACCTGAATTTAAAAGATAGCTTTTAAGTCTTTCATACCAAGCACGAGGTGCTTGTTTGAGACCATATAAAGCCTTTTTCAATTTGAAAACATGATTTTCTAAATTTTCATGGATAAAACCAAGAATTTGTTCTACATAAACTTCTTCTTTAAGAAAACCATTTTTAAAAGCACTTTTGACATCCATTTGAAATAACTTAAAATCTTTAAAACATGCAAATGATAATAGCATCCTAATAGATTCAAGAGGTGCAACTGGTGCATATGTTTCATCATTATCTATACCTTCTTCTTGATTATAAACTTGTGCAACCAATCTTGCCTTGTTTCTAATTACCTGTCCAGATTCATCAAACTTGTTTTTGAATACCCAATTTCTACCAATAACTGGATGATTTGAAGGTCGAGGAACTAATTCCTAAACATCATTCCTTTGGAATTGGTTGAGTTCTTACTGCATAGCCATGATCCATGAACTGTCATTACAAGCATCATTAATGTTCTATGGTTCAATAGATGATAGAAATGCACAATGTGCCATTTGTTCTATCTGTCGACGAGTTTTCACTATATATGTGATGTCTCCAATTATTAAATCTGATGGATGATTTGGAACCTGTGCAAATGCTTTAAGAAGATCATCAACCATGAGTACGCTCTCAATGATAGGCTGATCGGAGTTTCCAACTGTTCCAATGCCTATGATTCTTCCTTTATTGTTGTCACCAAAGGTTACTGAGCCTACATCTTTATATTGAATGGTTGAAAGTAGGTTGATGTTTCCAGTTATGTGTTTTGAACATCCACTATCTAAGATCCATCTTTCTTTTCTTGGTACATCGCTATCATCATTTTGTGCCATAAAGCACATGTTATCATTTTCTTCATTGTTGTCTTCTTCATATGAAGAATCCCATGTTGCTGCAAATGCTTTCTTCATTCTATCAAACTTCCTTTCCTTCGTGGAATGATCATTATTGCTCTAAATAATTAAATAGATAAAAGAAGGATACGTGTAAAATATGGTATCGTATATATATTCGTATAAAAATAACGAGCAGATGGTAAAATTTTACAACTCGGAAAAAGGATTAGACGAAGAAATAAAGAGTAGGGTGAGGTAATGGTTGTTTTTGCAAATGAAAATAGATTTATACAAAGATTTTTGAAGTATGATCACGATGAACATAGAACTGATATATATTTAAAAAAATTGAAGTTCTATTTAGCTTAGAAAAATATTCTAAAAGTGCGTACGGTAAGTGGTTAAAATAAATTTCGTAGTTTAGAAAAAAGATGATAGATAGATTTATTAAAATGATAACGAGGTTTTAAAACTGAAATACGAAAGATACCGGTTAGAAAATGGTTACGAGATAGTAACTAAAAATTACGAAATCCAAGAAAGAATTTTAACTCAACCGAAAAGCAAGAAATTCAAATATATAATAAGGGGTTTTCAAAGACGTTAAACTGAGCAAAGAATTTAATAAGGAATTTCGAAAATACTTCTAAAGGAATCAGGATTTGCAATGGGGAAGATTCGAAGAATTTACAATAATCGTCATGAAGCGGTCACGTGAATCGAGGGCAAAGAATATGATCGCATGATGAATACGCCTAGGATATGATTCATGAAAAGCTACGATGGAATTCTACGGTCGATAACACAGAAGTGTAATGATTATGAAGATGCTAGAAATCAGGCGTCCTAATTATCGGCAGTTAAAGATCAGGAGAAATCAGCACTAAGACTTCCTAATGAACTAGACTGTAATAGAGATCTCAGAGAAATTCATAAGAGAATCAAGATTACGTTTTGCTGGGCCCGAAATTGATAGACCCGAGCGAACGAATAAAAGAAGGACTCTAGAAATCTAACATGGTCAGAGCCGAGTGAGAGGCTACTAGGGTATCATAAGACGAGTATGACTAAATCTTAACCAAGGTGCCTGACTATCAAATCTGGACGTCTATCTAAGTCTTCCTACCTTCTAAGACAAGGAAAACCTAATTTAGATTTGTACATGTTAAACTGGATATATTAAATGAATGTGGTACTCTTATTGTTCCGAACTTTTTGCATGACCTGCATAGGCCACCACTAAAACCTGTCACGCCCCGCAACCCATTATACGGGTGCGAGAACGAGACTAAGGTCCGCATGGGTCGGAGCTGCGAAGCTCGGACCCACTAAGCGTCTGTGAGGTACTCCAAGGCATTAAACAGGTCCCTGCATATAAAATATACGGAACAACAAAAGTACCGAAAGTGAAATACATTCATTTTATTCAAAAGATATTCAGAAAGTACAGAAGTCTAAACAGATGCCAGCATGGCAATAAACTACATAAAGAAACTACTGGTGCAAGCACCCAACCTAGACAAGAAGTAAAAATGGTGCCACACACCCAAACTAGAAAGCAAAAAATCTCTGGATCGGCAACAGTGAGGGACCTCTAGGTCTGGTCCTTGTCAGAAACGTAATCCGGGTCAATGTCCTTCGGCTCCAAGTTCTTAGGTAGGTCCAGCCCGTCCACGTACTCTGGCTCAACACCTGACGTACAGCACCCAAGAGAAAAGGAACTGTACGTCAGGTAAAGTCTACAAGGTAGAGAAAAGAGACTCTAGTGCAAGTGTAAAGTAGTTTAAGAGCAATATTTTATTGGTTGATTACATGCTGTTGTGATGTCATGGCAGTTATACTATGCAAGAATTAAAGCGGTTCAGTAAAGTAAACGTGACAGGCAGTAGCCGTAGTGTGTGCAACCGGCTACGGGACTAAGGTAGACAAAACAGTACAAAAAAGACAAGACGTGTGTGTGACACAAAAGAGAGTTTACGCCTGCAGCATAGAGAGTGGCCAAACTCTCTATCTGGTGGCTGCTCACCCAACCCCAACCCAAGTGCTCAAGTCAAGACAAGACTGAACTGTACGAGTACCGCTCACTACCTTGGTGAGTGCCTCTCTCTACGGTCTGTCGGGACCTCAATCCCTTGGTGAGGCACTGATATTCGCGTAAGGTGTACACGAAAGGAACACCCACTCCCTCGGTGGGCTCCCCAAGATTCCCCACGGTCTGCCGGGACGCTCACTCCCCTGGTGAGACGCCGAGACTCCCGTAAGATATACTACATGAACTGAATGTTCTGTTGTTCTGTTGTTATTCTAAGGGGTCCACACGCACACACACACAGAATAGCCCTAAGGTGTCAGTTGTTTTTCCTAGACTTCGTCGTCGAGTCTAGGCTGTAGTAGGGGTCCCAGATGCTATCATTTCACGTCCGGCTCTTTTTTATTCTTACTTTAACTTTATAAGAAGGTGATGGCCTAAACATGGCCGTAAGTACACAAGTGAAAACACTTGCCTACGGAGGCGAGTGAGTCGTTGGTCTGGAGCGTCTCGTCGAAGCGACGCGTCGGCGAGGGTCCGTCTGAAACGGGACAACGGCGATGTCAGATCTTGTTTTTCATCAATCCTATTAAGGTTTGTTTCTAAATTCAGCAGGACTACCCTAACTGTCAAAAGTCAGATCTTTTTGATTCGTTTCAGCCTAATCGACGTTCTACCCTATGTGCACAGATATTCACGTCCATTCGTCGATTTCTAGCGTTGAACATTGTTTTAAAGAGCGTAAAGTAAACTTTAGTTAAAGTTGACGATTTTTAGATTAAGTTTTGGTTTGCTATAACTCGGGTTCTTACTACGAGTTAGGAGACCAACCTTTACGATGTTTGAATGTAGATCGGACGTCGGGTCTGAACGTCGATAGATCCACGTCGTCAAAGGTGTCTCGACCGTGGGTAGCGCAGCGAGACTGGAACGAACAGTGAGTACGGCATCAGGATCTCTTCGGTTGCGAGTAGCGCAATGGATCGGCACGATAATGGTAACGGTGACAGATTGTTGGGAGGCCGCGAGATCTATAGGAGTCGTGTGTAGGCTTCTAGGGATGCAAGGAGGACAGCCGGAGATAGGATGTGGCCGACGGCTATGAGAGAGGCACGTGCAGATCTGGGTGTCAAGGGGGAGAGAGGAAGAGGGCTGTATTGTACGGTTTCAAGGGGAGAGGGCAATGCGGCTATAAGGGGACGGCCATGGAGCTGCTGCGCGCACGTAGGGTGGCCAGAGAAAGGCTGTCGCTGGCAAGAGGGGCCGGATATCTGTGGCGCGGCATTCTTCTTGGAGAGGGGAGAGTTTGGTTGAAGAGAGGGGTGGCCGAAGATCATAGGGTTGCGGGGAGGAGAGGAGACCGGCCAGGGTGATCGCCGGCATCGAGTGGCAGGACGGCGGCCTGCTGTGGCTGCTGCTACGTGGTGAAGAGGGTGCGGAAGCCTGGGTTTGCGTGCACAACAGCAGGGGGAAGCGGCAGTTCGGCAGCCGGGGGGGTAGCGAGGTGGAGGGGATGCCGGAGCTCCGATGATGGTGGCCGGAGGCCGAAGCAATGGAGACGCGCGAAGGTTAAAGGCGGCTGCGTGATGGGTTTCCAAGGTGGCGGATGCTATCTCGTGTAAGCCCTAGGGTATTCACGGGTTGGGGTTTTAAGAAGTTAAGTTTGCTATATATGGATACAAAAGGGGTGTATATAGGTGATGGGGGAGAGAGTGTGTGAGAGAGAGGGTATGCAATGAGGGAAAAACTAATGTGAGGGTAGCTATAGGAAATCCCACATGATACGTAAGAATCCCATGTGATTTGGCTTAAGATTTGAATTTCAAAAATTGATTAGGCTAATTGGGTTTCGAATGTGATTAGTGGTTTAGGTTGGGCTAACGGTGTCCGAAAATTATGAAAAAAATATCGGGACGACCGTGAAGATGAGAGACTCCGGGGTACAGGGGTCGATGCATTCTAGGTTCACAGAAAACAAACTAAAAATAAAAAGGTCCGACGTCGAAGTCTAAAGTTACGACGCCCCTTCAATCAAAGCTGATTTGTGGGAGAACGACCCGTGAAATGACGTTCACTAAAATTCCCACAAATAACTACTCTCTCTGATGGTCGCAACGACATATCACATCGCATGGTTCGGACACAAAAGGAAGCCAAAAAATGCGCACACGGAAAAAGAGTTTGCGCGTTGAAAATACCATGGTCGGAAAGCGGCTGTTACGTTCTACCCACCTTAGAATAAAGTCCGTCCTGGGACTTTTTAACTATAAATATACCTATCCACTCTAGTAACTATCCCAATCACATCACAATATAATTCAAAGCATGTATAGTTACTACAAGTGCGTACTAGATAGTCAAACATTAACACTACCAACATGTATACATTTATATATGCATATTCTATACTTATACCTATAATAGACAGTCAAATTCATACACGTACTTCAATCATTCATATAGTCACGTACATTCTTTTATAACTATCACTCCCTATCACATAATCAAGTTACATATATTTATATAAAAATAGTTTCACACTAGCAAACCCGATCGTAATTCTTCACATATAGATAATTAACTATGCACAAAACAACATGGGTATACTACTCCCTAATATTTCCTAGTGTACATTCAATACCAACATATCAACGCATATGGTCACACCATACAATATTAAAACATGTAAGCTATATCTAATATACATCTATCACTACAATAATACACCAATATATAGTTATTCAAATACACGCAGATACTTCATCTTATATATACATCACATACAATCCTACAACTATATTCAAGACGTGTCACATATACCATAGTCGCAAACACCTATTGCTAAGCACATACTTACCCGTGCATGGTGCACGCCCACACACGCTAATATACCATTCGTACAAACCACTCATACCACTATATACTTAGCACATTCTACACACCTAGTTTATCTAACAGATATACATTCAATCTGTAAAACCTTAGTAAATAACTATACTACAGGACCAACACATATAGCTATATAATGGTATAGCCACCCACAATCATGTGCGTAGTACAACTAGACACAACCAATCATATCACTATACATACATCATCCATTACTATATTCGTAGTACTACACGCAAACCACAGACATATGTAACAGTTTACTTAGAGTTTTCCCACTCAAGCTTGAGTGAGACTCAAAACCCATATCAGAATGCTCTATATATATAACACAATATTTATACATATACCAACACCACTCCAATATATATACATCTACCAACGTAACTGATCGCGCCCCGGATACACGTCCCGGAGCGGCGACACTGTAGTCTTACCGCAAGCGCACGGTGTAGCGACGAGCGGGTATCGAACACAGGGAGGCTTAATAACAGTGTCTTCTTCAATCACCTGGCTATAGGAAAAGTAGAGAAATGTTCGCAAATATGCGGTCACAGTCTTTCAAATGTATAAAAGAAATAACAAATTAATAAAGACGCTTAGGGGATAGGGAATCCCCGCTACTTGCCGTATCTCATCATTGTGATTCGTAGGTTTCACAATTGCTAGACTTGAAACTTGGGTGAACTAGTTGCAACTAAATGTGGAACCAAGCTCACGCTCTCGCGCTATTGCCGGTCTATAGCCAACCTAGGGTAGGGCCCAATCTCTTGCAAACCCTAACCTAGGCAAACTAGCGTGAAGAACAACATCATCGTTCAATCATATCTCGAGCCCACTCTCGTGCAAACTCGAGCTACGACCTAGGTTGGGATAGTTCCTACCCGTCCAATCTCTTGCAAACGGGTATTGGTATAGAATTGCAGTCGAAAACCCTAGTTTCGGTCCAATCTCTTGCAAACCGATTCCGGAGAAATTCAATTGCAACCCAATTCGAATATCTAGGGCTTCCTATCGAATTGGGATCCAATCTCTTGCAAATCCCAATCGATATGAATCCTTAGCTATTCGTATTATATCAATCCCAAACTAACCCTAATCAATCCTAGCAATAGTTTCACCAATTCATCACAAATTCAAAATTGGGCTCGTAGGGTTCATCCATACGCCCTAAGATGATGAACTACTCACAATTCATAATCAAATTCAATAGAAATTCACAATCAAAATCAATAGAATTCATTGCTATATTCAAAATATCAATAAAAATGGAGTTTTTGAGGGAAAGAGAAACAAACCAATGAAGAACAAGATAGCATCCAACAAAATCTCACTTTTCTCTCCTCCCTAAAAGCTAAATCTAATCCCTAAAAAGTTAATCTAAAAAGGCTGCCAAAAAGTTCTGAAAAGCCTTCTAAACTAGGTTAAAAACTGGGGTTAAATACCCCCAAAATCGCCCAAAAAACCCTGACGAAAATGCCCCTGCGCAGCCTCAAAATCGCAGTTTATGCTTCAGGCAGCGCGGCTCACTCGGCCGAGTGACAAATGTCACTCGACCGAGTGACGAACCCTGTACAAAGGACAGAGAGTTGGGGGTCTCGGGGGTCGTCTCCTCGGAGGTCACTCGGGCGGACAGCCTTTAGTCACTCGGGCGGACGTCGATTGTCACTCAGGCGGGGACCGCGAGTAGGAAATTGTCTGTATAAAAACAGTAAGTCTGGGATTTTTGCTGCCGCCGTCTTGACGCCACTCGGGCGAGTGGTTATCCGTGGTTCGGCCGAGTGACATGGCGATGCTCGGTCGAGTGCACACTGATATAGCTCTGTTGCGTGTCCGATCTTGCCGGCCGAGCGGGCTTCCGATGGTCGGCCGAGTGACTCCTTCACTCGGCCGAGTGAAATGCTTAAAGTGCCCAAACTTCATATTTTCGCCTCCTCGTCGCTCCTACGACGTTCTTTCTCCTTCCACTCCTCTCCAATAGCAAAATACCCCTCAAGAGAGTCGTCGGTGACACTCCAGAGTGGGTGCATCTCAGAATCACTCCAAATCGCTCCAAATCTCCTGAAATACGACAAAAACAACAAATCGTGAAAAGCATCGCAATATTGTCGAATAAACGTGAAAAACACGATTTGAGCGATCTAAATGGCATGCAAACATGCAGAAAAAAGGCGTAAAATACGGAGTGATCAAAATCCCCCAAGCTTACCTCTTACTCGTCCTCGAGGAAGATGAGTAAAAAGCGAACCCGGTGGATAAAGATAAAGAAAACGGCGAAAAGGCGGAAAATGGAAAACGAAAAACAAAATAGAAGACGAAGAGGGAAGTTGCTAGATCATTTTTCTCATGACGTGGGTTTTGCTTACTCATATAGCATGCATCGAATATAAAACACATGTCAAAGTCTTTTATTTTGATATCATAGTATAATGGCGCATTCGAAATAGAAAACCCAAGAATATCAATATAGCATGAAAAATGGAATAATTCTAAGATTAACATCGTCTGAAGCATCTAAAGCGGTATACAATACCGTAGATCACACACTTTTCAATTGAATGCTTTCTATAAGGAGTATAAGAGATATCACACGATAGAGTAGAAAGAATAGAAAAGGTGTGGTTCTCATGAAGTGAATGCTAAGCGTAGATTTCTGGATTTCGTGAAACTTTAGCAATCTCACCGAGTATAAAATATTACTTAGCCTAGGTTGTCATGCACTGTCAAGTAGTCACTCTCTCACACATCAGTGGATTCTCTCCCCCAAGCTTATCTATAAGAGTGGTGGCATATACAAAACGATATTTACATCCCCGTTTCTTATGGAGCTCCAAAAGTCAAAGGAAAAAAATAAAAGCAAAAGAGGGAAGAAAGAGAGAAAGGATATGAGATGGGATCGTTTTCGAACTTCTTTTCTCTTTCCTTCACTTATTCTCAAATCTCTTTTTATTTCTTTTTTTTTCAATATTTACACAAATGATCCCAAATCAAAGAGAAGGATATACAAGTATTTTTTTCTTTGGGTTTTGGGGAATTTGGAGCATGTGATTTTAATAACGGGGGAATGCCAATAATAGAATCGCTAAAGGGGAGATTCACCAATGAATTTAAAATAGAGAAATAATGTTCAAGATATGTGGAGAAATAAATAAATGTATCTCTCGGTTCACTCTATAGGACGTGCATGACAACTTCAGCAGGGTAATATAATCTACTCAGTTTAATCTCAAAAAGTAAACTAATCCAGATTTATCAATGCTAGCAGACATTCAATCAACCCGAAGTGAAGCGTACAAATCATGCAAATAGAAGTGATGTGAGAAAGGAAATCAGTACTCTAGGTATAAGCATCAATGCATGAATCTTGGTGTGTTTTCTACGATAGCATACATATGAATCATCAGACATCAGCTAATAATAAAATTTCATCCATTTTCATACAGCAAAAGAGAGTGGGTCACTATTTCTAAATGCAAAGCAGAACATAGCATATGATATCAGAAATAAAAAGCTATGACATGACAAATATAGCATGCATATAGAGAAAAGCTAACACCACGTCATCATCATCACAGAAAAGTCATCTCTAGCAAAAGATGAAAGAAATAAAGATAAACGAAAATAAAAACTATTTACAATGCAGCACACAAGAAAAATAAGAAAAACGTGATGCATGGTAAAAAAATGAAAAGGTGACGATAAATGGGTGCAAAAGTGGAAAAACGTGAAAAAAAACGAAAAATAAAAGGTTGTAAAAGCAAAAAGTGTGAGAACTCACTCCCCCAAGCTGAAGTGCACAGTGTCCTCAATGTGCGAAGTGTGGCACACCGAGAGACGGGTAATGGGTGGAGGGGGTGGGTATGCATGCATGATGAAAAGAAATAAAAATAACAAAATGAAAAATATGATGCGAATGTGATGCATGCAAGGATAAGAGTGATGCAGATATGTGTGTGTCACCAAAAATACTCTCCCTCACTCCCGAAAAAGGATATAGAATGATATGATCAAAATGTGGACAAAAATAGTGATGGGAGGAGGGGGGTGGGGAAAAATCATCAGGACCAAGCAGAGAATGGGCAGCATAACGACAAAAAAAATATCGATGGCATCAAGGGTGTGCCTAAGCTGGTGGTGCTGCGCCTTCTCCGTCCTGAGGTGGAGGTGGGGGTGGTGGTGGCTGGGTAACAGTCTGCTGGGTGGGTGGTGGTGGGGGTGGAACAGTCTGCTGGGTGGGTGGTGGTCGTGGCAGTTGCTCGAGGATCTGGGTAAGGCAAAAGTGAATGCCGGGAAGTAGCTCGAGGCGGTGCTACATGGCGGTGACTGTGGAAGACAAGGCCCTAAAATCGCCCCGGAGTCCACTCATCGTCCCCTCAAGAGCACGAACGCTCTGAACTAAGTCGTCAGGGGGTGGTGGAGCAGAGGGACGGACAAGTCTAGGCTGAGCAGGTCGGGGCTGTCTAATACGTGCAGTGTAGGTGATCGGGACAACAGTCATGGGTCGAAAGGGTGCTGTGCTCACTAGTGGATGCCCAGCCTCAGTGCGAGGCTGGGACGCAGGCTGGTGTGAGGTGGAAGCAGCATCAGTGGGGGTGGAAGACAAAATCGGTGGCGAGGTGGAAAGAGAGGTCAGTGACACAGACGTGGGGACAGACGTCACGACACTCTCAGATAGAACAGCTACGGTGGAGACCGAAGGGTCGACCGCTGGGGGGAAGTGTGGGGTCCAAAAGGTGAAACCCCAGCGGAGATCAAAGTGGATAGGGTCTCCACGACGGAAATGAAGGAAGGCTTGCCGCTCTCAACTATAGAAGGTGGACGCTCGGGTAGCAGAGAGGTGAGTGGCTCAACCGACAGGGGCACAGCAGTGGTGGTGGTGGTAGGCGTGGTGGTAGGGGAAGACGGCTCAGCAAGTGTACTCCCGACACTGGTAGAAGTGGGGACAGAAGTGTCGGGAGCGGTAGAAAGTGCAGGCTCAGGCTGAGGGAACGCAGGGTCAACTGGCAGTGCAGGGTGTGTAGGTGGTGCAGGCTCAGCTCCCTCGGCCTCTAGCACGTAGGCGGCGGGGATTAGGAGATCCATTGCCTGAAGCCAGTCCTCGTGTGCTGGTCCTATGTGTGTCCGAGCGGGGCTCGGAAGGATCATGTAGTCAGCACCGAAAGGACCGTGCAACCATACCCAGTGCCGCTGGCCATGCAGACGAAGCATCTTCATCCAGGCCATGACGTCTATCGAAAGTGAAGTGGGGCCCGAAGGTCGACGCAGGTCAGCCGGAAGGTCCTCGCCGGTCATTAGGGCTAGCAGGGTGATCAGGCTGCCGCAACATATCAGGGAGCAAGCACCCACCGATACGATGATACGGTCCAAAAACCAGCTAGCGATGTCAATCTCAACGGTGGGGACCATCGTAACACCATCCCTATCAAGAACTCTGGGGCGAGTCATCGCGTAGAGCATATAGAGCTCAGGCGTCAACATCGTCCCAGGCTCGTACCTCTCTAGAAAGGTGGTCGCCATAAGGTGCTGTGCTATGCGGAGGTAGGGGTGGACTATGGCCGAGGCCTTGGCCCTATTAGGGTCAAAGGCCTTTGGTAAACCTGTGATCCGGGCCCAAAAGGCGTGTGAATCGAAGGATGGGGGAGGGATGTGTGTGGGGGCGTAGGCTCGGTTGGGTGTGGGGACTGCGGTCCACTGAAAGAATGCTCGAAGCATATCGAGAGTGATCTGACACTCTCGATCCATAAGTCTAAAGGAGCATCCCTCAGCGGTCCGGGCGATCGAGCTGAGTACCTCGAGTGTCAGACGGACGTAGGTGTCCGCCGACACGGAAAGAAAATCTCGCCAACCCACGTTGTCGTACAACGTGAGCATCCCCTCGAGTACCCCCAGGCGGTCTAGGTCTGCAAGGTGTGCGAACCTGAAGGGCACTATCGAGCGCTGGGCGATACGCTCAAAAATGACGCGATGTGCATCGTCTCGGAACGTAATACCCAGCTGCCCGACGATAGGAGCCGGTGGTGGCTGTGGGTGGATGGGCTCGACTGGAAGTGGCTGTGGATGGACTGGATCGGTAGGCTGTGGCTGTGTGGGGTGAGGTGGTGTAGGCGGAGGAGAGTCCTCCATCTCGTGGGAGGGGCCGGGCTCATCCGGCCGCTTCTGCTTGGCGGAAGCTCTCCTAGTGCGTGGCCGTGTTCGGGGCGGCATGTGTGCCCCGAGTGATCACCCAACGAATGGAAAAAATGCGGCGTGCTAAAATAAATGGAACAAAGATACCTGAACACGCCGCGAGAGCGAAACAGCAGATGCGTGCGAAGACGCCGACTCCACAAGGCCAAAAGCGCGCCCCGGAAGCTCCCCTAAGCTCCCCTAAGCTCCCCAAGATAGCCTGCACATCAAACAACGATATCAGCGTGTAAAATTCAAAATACATGGGGGGTTAGGGGTATAATAGATAGATAATGAAATTAATTTGATTTAGGGGCTCGATTAGTGCACGGATCGTCAAAAATAGGAGAAAATAGAGAAATGGGGAGAAATAGGGTTACCGGAGGTCGGCCGGCGGCGAGGGAGTCGTCGGCGGTCGGGGTGGTCAGCGGTCGGCGGTCGACGCTCGGCCGTCGGTGATCAGGCGGTCGAGGGCGGTGTTCGGGCGAGCGAACGTTGATCGCAGCGAGCGGGGAGACGATCGGGCTCGGGCACGAAAGAAAATTTGGGCGTTTCGAAAATCGCACCGAGCCCGTTCGCTTATATAAGTGAAGTTACGACTCGGCCGAGTGACTAAGTCACTCGACCGAGTGATCGTAACGAAAAAGTTTATAAAATTTCTCCCTCCGCTTACGACTCGGCCGAGTGGCTTTGCCACCCTCGGTCGAGTGGAAAAAGTCCATTCGGCCGAGTGGCACAAGCTACTCGGCAATTTTCACCCTAGGAGTGTATCAGTTTGACTCGGCCGAGTGAAGATATATACTCGGCCGAGTGGCAGTTTATACTGAAATTACAAAAAAAGACAGAGAGTTGGGTACAGCAGACTTCCCTCGTTGGTGGGCCACTCGGGCGGACGACGTTGGTTGCTCGGCCGAGTGGTTATGGTACTCTCTGTTTTCTGCTGTGATGCTTTGTTTTGGCTCTAATCTCTGTTTTTCTTCTTTCAGGTGGTTTCTTCCTTCTCCTAAGCCTCGAGCGCGTCCATGGAGCGCTTCTCTTTGCCTTGGTCATCTTCCATATGATAGATATCCCGTTCTCCTCTCCTGTCAAAGAAAATAGGACCCGTTGTCAAAAAATTTCGGGCAAACGACTCAAAAACACTGATAAAGTCTAAAACAAAAAATAAAAAATAAAATAGAAAAATGCGATGACCGTCGGGTTGCCTCCCGACAAGCGCTCATTTAAGGTCTTGAGCTCGACCCCTTTTAAATTTTCAATTTAGCGCGGTATGTTTGGTGCATACGGGATGCACCCGTCGAACTTGCTTGGAAGACCACTCGGGTTTTGATCATGGTGGTGTGAGGTCTTCCTCAGCGCCCCTTCGTCATGGGCAATGTTGGGGGGTGGCTCCCCCAAGCTAGAGCTTGTTCCGGGCTTCGACTTTGTCGGTGACACCGATTGTCATATCAGTGGAGCTTTCTTCAGAGTCCTCAACTTCGAGAGATTGCAGAGCTCCCGTATTCTTGCGACATCAGCGTCGCCATCATCAATTGCCATGGAGATATCAGGGGAGTGCTCCCTCTTCTCTTTCTCAGCCAAATTTAGGCCTTCTTCGAAGCTATCTTCGTGGGGTGCGCCGATGGAGTGGGGTATCGCCTCTTCAATGACCTCATCGAGGAGGTCCATGTAATCTAGCTCCTCCTGATACGGCATGTGCTTCATTACCTTCGGTATATGGAGCTCCACTTCGATGTTACCGACGTTAAAGGTAAGGGTCCCCTCCCGTACATCGACGATGACACCGGCGGTGGCGAGGAATGGGCGTCCAAGTATGAGTGATGTATCTCCCTCCTCCTTGATGTCCATTATCACGAAATCGCATGGCAAACATATGCCCCCGGAACTTGGAGTGGTATGTCCTCCGCGATCCCAACCGGTCTTGTAATCCTCCCGTCCGCTAGTTGAATCCGCATGTCGGTAGGCTTTAAATCCGTGCCGGTATTCAACTTCCGAAACATGGAGAGAGGCATGAGGCTAACACTAGCCCCCAAATCTACCAATGCTTTTTGTAGGGGGACGCCGCCTAGAGTGCAAGGAATCCAGAAACTTCCCGGATCTTTAAATTTGGCGGGCTCCTTCTCCCTCTTTGTGAACCAAGTCCCTTCCTCCGCGAGCATGATCTTCTCCTTCCTCTTCTTTCCCGTGATCAAGTCCTTTAAGAACTTGGCGTAAGATGGGATTTCCACTATAGCATTGGGGAAGGGGATATTGAGGCTCACCCCTCTCAAATACTCGAGAAACTTGGCTAGCCGTTTCTCCATCTTGGCTCTAGCTAGCTGTTGAAGGAAGGGTACCGGTGACATAAATCGGCGCTCATCAATAAGCTCCTCCTCTCTAGACTTCACTTCCTCTTGCGGCTCCTTCTCTTTTTCAACTTCAATTGTCGGCTTGCTCTCTTGTAGATTCTCCACCACGGGTTCCTTGACTTGAGTCATGGGGGGAGTGGTATCCTTCCCTCTGTAATGCCCTGCTAAGCTACTGCACAAGTACTAGAGGGGGGTGAATAGTACTTTAAAATAATTAAGAGGCTAATTCCTAATTACTTGCAAACTCTACCAAACAATGCGGAAAATGCGGAAATGTAAATGTTAGACAACAAAGAAACAATCGCAAACAACGATTTTACTAGGTTCGGATCCACCCAAGTCTCCCCGACTTGTTCCCGGTGATCCTACGTCCCAACCACCCGGATCCCCTCCGGATACTTGAGTTAGAAACCCTAACTCAAGATTTCCACTATGAAATACTTGTGAAAAACCTTCACAAGTCAAATCATACACAAAGTAATTTGTGACTCCCACAACCCGGGATCACAACCACACTCTCACAACCGAGAGTGAAACTTACAATATGAATTGGAATGAAATAGAAACTTCTTACCGACAAAATACCTATGCCTTGAGTAATTCTTACGAATTAGGGCAAAGATGATTTTTAGGAAGAAGAAGTGGCACCAAACCCTAGCTCCAAGATGTAGATCAGCAATGGAGACTAAGGGGAATTTGGTGACCTAGAATCAAGCACTTGGCTTGGAAGGCTTCACACCCAATGAATCTCTCTTTGGAAGTAAGAATGAGGAGAGATTATTGAATGGAATGAAAGACCTTTGAATGAGCTTGGAATGATTTCTCTTGATCTCTAAACTTGCAATAATATCAGCCTTGACTGCAATGAATGCAGCCCATCAATTATTTATAGGATAGAGGAGAGAGAGAAAGAAAAACGTTTCAATTAATGCTCCAACGGCTCTTTTCTGAACCCAACTAGTCGGTCAAAGAACAACCACCGACCGACTAGTTCATCAACTAGTCGGTCGGTCAATTAACGTATACCGACTAATGGAGGAACAGCCAAAAGGTTGAAGCACAGACAAAAGGAACTAGTCGGTCCAAGAAGAGTAGCTGACCGACTAGTTTCACAACTAGTCGGTCGGTTACTCAACTAAGACCGACTAACAGATAAAACTGAAGTCTGAGCACAAATTGACTTAGTCGGTCCAAGAACAAATGTTGACCGAGTAATTCACCAACTAGTCGGTCGACATATGAGCATAGACCGACTAACGATAAACAGTAAGTTAGGTGAAAATTGGCATAAACAGTAAAGCTAAACTAGTCGGTCCAAGAAGGAACGTTGACCGACTAGTTCATCAACTAGTCGGTCGATCAATGAACACAGACCGACTAATGATAAACAGTAGCTCAGGCTCAAATGTGCATGTACAGGGAAAGCTCAACTAGTCGGTCACAGAAGCATCACTGACCGACTAATTCACAAACTAGTCGGTCGGTAAGTCAACTTAGACCGACTAACTGTAAACAGTAAAGAGCTTGGAAATGACTGACAAAAACTAGTCGGTCCAAGAAGCTTTGCCGACCGACTAGATCACCATCTAGTCGGTCAGTTCTTCTTCTTGAACCAACTAACATGCACAAGAAGTCGCGAATCGAAGCGCGAAGCTTCGGGAAAGATTGTATGGACTTCTACTAAGATCCTAGAGCTAAGATAGGAGCGTTATGAAGATTTAAACCGTAAGACCTACTCAAGGCTTAAAATTCTACGAAAGAAGCTTAAAGACTATAAATAAAACTTGACGATACCGTCTTCAATAGCTTCAATCGAATCTTCATGACTTCTAAAATGGTCCATAAGCTTCAACGAAGCTTTAGGCATACGATCACGTGCTTTGAGAAGTCTTGAGAAGTCGTAATTGATATTCATATGAATTTGGCGACGATCTCCATAACTGCGCTCACAAAGTGTTAGTTCACGATATATTTATGTTTGTTCATAATCCAAAACCAAATCCGGGGAGTCCAATATCCAACATTCTCCCCCTTTTTGGTGATGACAAGCCAACATAAATAATAATCAAAAATAATAATTCAAATGAAATTTACTTACTCCCCCTGCATTGATGACACGTTAATTCCAAATTAAACAATAATAATACGCATCAAGCAGACGTGTAAAGTATATAAAAGAGAATCGATTATTGAATTATCGAGTACCAAAGGTTGATTATTGAAATATCGGATTTGAAAATCCATTTATATATCTTAACTCCCCCTGAATCTAACATATCAAATTAGATTCTTGGAATAGTGCTTTAAATTATCATTTAGCACATCGTTATTATTATATATCTCCCCCTTTGGCATTAGCAAAAAGAGCGGGAGGAGATCAACGACAACAACAATGGCTTCAAATAAAAGCACGGGAGTCGTAGAATACGACGACGGTTCAAGTGACACCAAAGAAAAAAATACGAATAAAATCAAGGCGTGTCAATGATACCATAGTCGAAAATCGTAAAACGAAATCATCAAAAACTCAAAGCAATTTTACGGATTGAGTTATGGAATATACTCTCCAATATCAACATTCTTGGTTAATTTAGTGCATGAAAAACAATTCTATGTTTCCATAGAAGAAATTTCTATTAAACCAAGTTAATATCGTCGAGCGACGAAATCAAACATCAGAGACATAAAAAAATATAATGTGCACAATTGAATGAAATGTCAACGTCGATGTATATATATATAAAGTATGAACCAGAGTACATCAAAAATATACATCACTGACATATAAAACATCGATCCAACGATCGGGGCACAAAATACATCATCATATCAAACAGATATCAGAGTGTCACACAACATACAACATCATCAAAGTACATCAAAATACATCATCAAAATGATCCAAAAATCATAGCCACCCACACTATCCTACCCAAAATCTCTCACACTAGATGTATCATCCAAGGAGCATCGGAGAGTCCTCAAAGAAGCTCAAGAGGAAGCGGCAGGATCTGCAGTAGCAGCAGGCTCTGCAGGAGAAGTGGTGGTCACAGGAACATCTGGAATGTCAACGGGAGCGACGGCAGAAGTGGCAATCTCTGGAGCAGCAACAGTAGTGGCCTCGGGAGCACCAGTCGGAGCATCCACCGCAGGAGCGGTGGCAACAGGTGTGCTCTCGGGGGCACCAGTAGACGAAGCAGCAACATCATCACCAGAAGTGCCCTCGGGGGCACGAGCAGCAGCACGAGCAAGCTCCTCAATGTCCTCCTCATCCAACAAATCCTCGTCAGAGAAAGATGAAGGGACCTCAATATCAAGGTGTCGAGCGATACGGCAGAGAATCTCCTCAGAACGAGCCTGACGAGACTCCAAACGACGGATCGAACGAACGACATCGGCAAGAGTGGTAGAGGGAGCAGCTGAGGCAGAGGCAAAGGCAGACGCTGAAGGTGTCGTCCTCTGAACGTGACGGAGCACCGCAAGAGACTTCTTGATGGCCGTCGCGTTCAGGGGAGGACCAAGTGGACGCTCATCGTCAGGAGGCAATGTGACACGGAAGTGACGGAATACCAGAGTCAACAAGCACGGGAAGGGGATATGAGCCGACTTCGTGGACTTGCGAATACACTCGAAAGAGTCCATCTTATCGAGTATAATGCGAGCCCAGTTAATCGTGCTCCCCATGAAAATAGCATAGATCAACTTCAAGAAGGGCTGGGACGGTAGAGATGAGGATCCGTACTTGGGAAGCAAGCACGACTTCAGAATCAAATTCAGGACCCATGCATTAGGCTTGAAGGATTTGGAGGGCACGCCAATCATGGCGGGAGGAATCTGGTGGAAAATCTGGGATAGGACGACCTGATCAAGGGAGGTGATATCATCAACAGAAATGTCAGAGGGGAGGAGGCCAGACGAGGAGATAGCCAAAATCTCTCCTAAGATTTCTGCTGTGAGGACTATAGGAGTCCCCAAAATAGTCGTCTCAACAGAGTGGGTCCCATCGTACGGACCCCGGATCCTATTGGCATAGAAAAGTTTTACTAGGTGAGGGTAGGGGTGAGGGTTCGCCTTTGGGTCATATCGAAGGTAATCGAGTAGACCAGCGGACGAAAGAAGATCGGCGAGGCCTAGGAAGTCACTAAACTGGACGAAATGCTCCAGAAGCAGTGGGCAATGTTCGATACGGTTGTAAGCCGCGAGACACAAAGGGTCGTCGCGACACAACGAGATATCGACACCGCCTACCGGCATCGGAGCCTTTCCCTTAGGCTTACGGGTAGACGTACGAGGTCGGGAGCTAGACTCAGGATGGGTAGGAGGAGTGGGTTCCCTATGAGTCTCAGGCTCGGGTCTATACTCGGTATCGGAATCAGTAGGAGTATGGAAAGAAGAGGGAGACGCAAGTTGCTTGGGCTTGGGCTTAGGCTTGGTTTGGTCTCTAGGTTGAGCACGGAGCTTCGCTTTCGTCGTCCTCTTACGCTTAAGAGGGGGCGAAGACGAAGAGGGTTCGGTAGGCTTCGAACGGCATTTCGGAGG
The DNA here is from genome assembly GCA_030789695.1 of Scilla litardierei. Lineage (NCBI taxonomy): Eukaryota > Viridiplantae > Streptophyta > Magnoliopsida > Asparagales > Asparagaceae > Scilla > Scilla litardierei. Next base: position 141,223,882 of record CM061133.1, on the reverse strand, counting down.
AGGGTCCGAGGGTGGCGAATCGACGGTCATGGGCGAAGGGCCAGAGGGAGTGATCGGGATACGTGTACGAGCCATAATCGAGGCACGACACGACACAAGAGATCAAATCGAAGAACCTAAAAACGAAACCCTAGAAATCGAAATAACAAGAAACCCTAACCCTAGAGCTGAAAACTGAACCCTAGAACTAGGAGAGGGAGGAGAGATCACCTAGGAGGAGAGGGCGACGGTCGGTGACAGCAGGGATGGTTGGAAAACGGCCGGGCACGACGGAGAGGGAGGAGGGAAGTCGAAAGGTCGGAGGGGTTTTCGAGTTGGAGTGAGAAAGAGACCGACTAAAATGGAAGAAGTCGGATAGATGGGGTTTTAATCGATCGGAAGTCGAAAAGATGATTCAGTCCCCGTCACAACTAGTCGGTCACAGTTCAAGCACTAACCGACTAGATCACGATCTAGTCGGTCGGTCAATGAGCTTGAACCGACTAGTTGTAAACAGTAACTGAAGGCAAATTTCCTGACAAGATTTAGTCGGTCTAAGCTCATTTGCTAACCGACTAGAACTGAATCTAGTCGGTCGACCAATGAACTTGGACCGATTAAGAGAGTTCAAAAATTGAAAAACTATGAAATTTGATTTCTCTCCTAATCACACTTGGATGAAACATCAAAATACTCTCATTAATCATTATACTACCCCATTAAACATCGAAAATCTGAAATTTGAAGATTACGCACAAATCGAGCGAAAATTCCGAAAATTCAACAAAAATCCAGAAAATTTCAATACTTCAAGCATGAGCAAATATAACGAATAGAATAGCATGCAAGAATATTGAATAAAAATGAATCCTATATCTCGGATTCACCCATAATCCCCCATTCTCGACGTAACCGCACAAAGGAGTCCTCCTTTAGGGGTTTCGTGAAAATATCGGCGAGTATCTTCTGGGTTTCAACGTACACTAATATGATGTCCTTTTTAGCAACATGATCATCTAAGAAATGGTGTCGGACATCTATGTGTTTCGAACGGGAATGGTGTACCGGGTTCTTGAAAAGACATATTGCACTTTGGTTGTCCACCATGATAGGGCAAGTATCACAGTTTATATCAAAGTCTTTAAGTGTGTGTCTCATCCAAAGAACTTGAGCACACGCGGCACCGGCGGCAATGTATTCCGCCTCGGTGGTTGAAAGTGATACGGAATTTTGCTTCTTGGAAAACCAAGAGACAATGGAATTTCCTATAAAATGGCAAGTGCCACTAGTACTTTTCCTGTCGGATTTGCATCCCGCATAATCGGCATCACTATATGAGATTAACTCAGACGTGCTAGATTTTGGATAAAGTAATCCAAAATCAAGTGTATAACTTAGATAACAGAAAATACGTTTTACCGCTACTAAGTGAGACTCCTTAGGTTGAGACTGATAACGAGCACATACGCATACGACAAACATAATATCGGGCCTACTTGCGGTAAGATAAAGTAAACTACCTATCATACCTCGATATAGACGAATGTCTACATCCTTACCGCCCGTATCCTTATCAAGATGTGTAGTCGTGCTCATTGGAGTCTTTTTCCCGGAGGCATTCTCCATTCCAAATCGCTTAAGCAACTCCACCGTATACTTCGTTTGGTGGATGAAGATTGCATCGTCCATTTGGCAAATTTGGAGACCTAAGAAATATTTGAGCTCACCCATGTGGCTCATCTCAAATTGATCCTTCATCACATTAGAAAACTCTTCGCAAAGAGCAAAGTTAGTAGCACCGAAAATGATATCATCAACATATATTTGAACTAAAATTATATCATTATTCGAATGCTTAACAAAAAGTGTAGAATCGGCTTCTCCCATTTTAAAATTCAAATCCAAAAAAAAATTCTTTAGGCGATCATACCAAGCTCGAGGAGCTTGTCTCAAACCGTAAAGCGCTTTCTTTAGTTTAAAAACATGATTTGGAAAATTTTCATTAATAAAGCCCGGAGGTTGAGAAACGTAAACTTCCTCAACAACATCTCCATTTAAAAATGCACTTTTAACATCCATTTGAAATAATTTAAAATCCTTATGGCATGCAAAAGACAATAATAATCTAATTGATTCTAATCTAGCTACCGGAGCGAAGGATTCTTCGAAATCAATACCTTCCTCTTGACGGTAGCCTTGAGCAACTAACCGAGCTTTGTTCCAGACGACGACTTGGTTTTCGTCGGTTTTGTTCTTGAAGATCCACGTTGTCCCTATGACGGGGTGGTTCTTCGATGGCAATGGAACAAGCTCCCAAACATCATTCCTCTCGAATTGAATGAGTTCCTCCTCCATGGCTAAGATCCAAGCGCTATCTTCGCATGCTTCATTAACATTCTTTGGCTCTATCGAGGAGGCAAAGGCACAATGAGCGAAGTAGTTCACTTGCGATCTCGTCTTGACACTATCATGGATATTACCGATGACTTGCTCATGATGATGGTCACGAACGGTATGAAGCCGTTTGGGAATACCTTGATCACTAGGAACATTCTCAACAACTTCATTAGACGGGTTAGTCTCAATAGAATCAATAGAATCATTAGAGTTAGAATTACCAATTGAATCACATAAGACATCCATAGAGTCATCATCATTAGTAATTCTAGTTGGAACAAATCCTTCATTAAATGACACATGAAGTGATTCCTCGATCGTTGAGGTTAGTTTGTTGAATATCCGGTAGGCTTTGCTACGCGAAGAATATCCAATAAAAATCCCCTCATCGGATCTTGGATCGAATTTGTCCAAACTACCATACGTGTTCTTAATAAAACATTTCGAACCAAAAACACGAAAATGTTTAACTTGAGGCAACCTACCAAACAACAATTCATAACAAGTTTGTTTAGTGTCGGGCCTCAAAAGTATTCTATTAAACACATAGCAAGCGGTATGTACCGCTTCCGCCCAAAATTGATGGCCAAGTTGGCTATCATCAAGCATAGTGCGAGCACATTCCACTAGCGTCCTATTCTTTCTCTCAACAACACCATTTTGAGGAGGTGCGCGAGGGAATGAAAATGTGTGTGTAATACCAACTTCATCACAAAATGTCTCAAAAGACTCATTCTCAAATTCACCTCCATGATCACTACGAATAGTGACAATGGTGGTTCCTAAGAGATTTTGTACTTTCTTAACAAAAATTGTGAAGTTTTCAAAAGCTTCATTTTTATTACACAATGAAAATACCCAAGTAAACCTAGAAAAGTCATCAACGATGACAAGTCCATATCTAGCATTACCTAATGAAGCAACTCTAGTTGGCCCAAATAAATCTAGATGTAATAGCTCTAGAGGCCGCTTAGAAGAAATGCTTTTCTTAGGTTTAAATGAATATTTTCGAAGCTTGCCTCGTTGACACGAGTCACAAAAGCTTTTCTTTTGAAAGACAAGCTTAGGGAAGCCTCTAATAGAATTTAACTTGGAAAGCTTAAAAAGTGTTCCAAAGTTCACATGACCAAAACGTCGATGCCATAAGTGTTGTTCACTTGTGTTGGCAATAAGACATTGTTCATGTGATCTTGGAAGATCTAGGATATATATATCCTTTTGGAGTGTGCCGGAAAACAATAATTCATTATTATCTTTTCTTAAAATATGGCATATTCCTTTCGCAAAGTTAACTTTGTAATCTTTGTCACAAAGTTGACTTATTGAAATGAGATTGTGGTTTAATCCTTTAACAAGGTAAAAATCACATAGAAGGGGTTTAGAAGGATTACCCACTTTACCAACACCTATGATGGTTCCGCTCTCGTTGCCTCCAAATACGACGCGGTTTCCATTTGCAATGGGAACCACTCCGGAGAGCAATTGAGCGTCACCCGTCATGTGTTTTGAACACCAGCTATCGAGTATCCAATTCCCCTTGGAGCTAAATTTAAATTTGTTGCTCCTTTTCTTTTTCTTTTCCTTGAGTACCTAAAGATAGAAAATTTCATATCATGGTACCCAAGGTCATTGGGTCCAAAAGATTAGACCTTTGGAAGCCAAGTCCAATTGGACTTAGACTTCCCCACATAATTTCTATTATGCACAACATCCGAAAAATAAGCATTCATGTAAACTTGTTTTTCATCCATGCTTGTGTCCTTTGGGCTCCAAATAGTGAAAATCTTGGGAGCCCTCATCCTATTGGGTGCATGCATGCGTTGTTGGTTTCTACGTGATGCATGTCGTGGATAGGCATAAGGAACATGATGGAATGGTGCATGTGGATAGTTATTCATACGATGATGTGGGTGAACATATGCATGTGGAGGAACACGTGCGTGAGGGTGTCTCACATGGTGTGCACATGCCCGTGAACGTGTAGCATAGAATTCATCATATGTGTGAGCCGGTGGAGTAGGACGTGTGTTTCTACGTGGCATAGTATTGGTGTACATATAAGCATGCCCCTTCTTTGGAGGTCCACCCAAAGTGGGTTTCTTTCCGAAAGAGGGTGTGGACGAGGTGGAAGCACCATTGGTAGAAGAACTACCAATAGAGTGTTTGCTACCACTCGTTGAGTCACCGGAAGTTGGCCTAACAAAAGTAGTGGCCGATTTGGATGAACTTCCCATCGTATACCCCAAGCCAATGTGGTGATTGGCCGGAAGTAAGTCACTTAGGATTTTATCCAACTGGTCCTTACCCTTATTGAATTTATTAATTCGGCCTAATGTGTTCTCATATTTCTCGGTGAGAGAACGCATAGAAGTATCCAAATTGGATACTTGCGATGTGAGCACATAAACATGAGATTTAAGATTCTCATTCTCAATACTCAATGTCGAGTTTTGAGAAGTCAAATCCGCTATCTTGTGCTCCTTCGGATCTTCAATGCTAACATATTCAAGTTGAGTCTTGAGATTAACAATCTCATTCTTCAACCCTTCAACAACGGTGTCGTTGTTGGTGATGATAGTTTTAGGCGAGGCTTGAATGCTAGCTAGGTCATCTTTTACTTTAGTATACCTATTTATTAATTTAGTATACTTAGACCATAATTGAGAATTAGCATTCCTAAGGTCATCCATAGTTACCTCATCGCCTTCGTTGTCGCTATCATCGGAAGAGGAAGATCCTTGATCATGCTCCTCTCTTGCCATAAAGCACATGTGTGCTTGCTCCACTTGCTCATCGTCTGACTCTCCGCTTGGGGAATCCTCGGAGTCGGTGAATGTTGCCCCGACAAGCCCCTTTTTGTTCCCTTTCTTGTACTTCTTGGACTTGTCGTACTTTGGCACCTTCCACTTCTCCTTTTGCTTTTTTAGAGGACACTCCGCTTTCATGTGTCCTGGCTTGTTGCATTTAAAGCAAAAAGAAGAAGAAGAGGAGTTAGATGAATTGAACTTCGATTTGTTTTTGAAGTTACCTTTTCGGAAGAACCGGTTGAACTTCTTGGCCATGCGTGCCATGGACTCCAAGGCCAACTCGTTTTTTGAGTTCTCATCATCGGTTGATGTGGAAGTAGATGGAGCGGCCTTGAAAGCAATAGCTTTCTTCTTTGGCTCTTCTTTTTGTAGGTAAGACTTCATCTTTTCCTGCAACTTCAACTTGCTATCCTTGCGTGCCTCATAAGACATCAAGGTACCCATTAGTTGAACAACGGTATATTTGTTCATATCATTACCTTCCTCGATGGCAAAGGTACGCTTTTCCCAACTCGAAGGAAGTCCTTCGATAAGCTTCGAACATTTCTCCTTTTGGGTGTAGGATTTGCCGAGAGCCTCTAACTCGTTTATGATGTCGACGAAGCGAGCATAATACTCCTTCATCTTCTCACCCTGTAGCATATGAAACATCTCGTAATCTTTATTAACTACAACGAGTTTAAAGTCTCTTACCCTACTCGTCCCTTCATGTAATATGAGGAGGGAGTTCCATATTTGATATGCACTCTTACATGTGCATATCTTGTTGAAATCCTCGGGCTCCAAAGCGCATTGCAAGGTGTTCATTGCCTTGGCATTGCTCACCTCTGCGGCGACCTCCGCGGGAGTCCATTTCTCGAAATCTTCTTCGGTGGGCTCGACGTATTCCTTCATCGTGGTCCTCCATAGTGAAGCACTCCGGAGGAAAGTCTCCATCCGGCATTTTCAGTACCCGTAGTTGGTACCGTTGAAGAATGGAGGCCTCGTTGAGGAATGGACTTCCATTACCGAAGACGCTCCTTCACGGTTCTTGAAGGTGCTATAGTCGGAAGGTGGACGAACGGTATTGTTGTCGTTGGCAGACATAGCTATATACTTGGCTCTGATACCAAATGTAATGCCCTGCTAAGCTACTGCACAAGTACTAGAGGGGGGTGAATAGTACTTTAAAATAATTAAGAGACTAATTCCTAATTACTTGCAAACTCTACCAAACAATGCGGAAAATGCGGAAATGTAAATGTTAGACAACAAAGAAACAATCGCAAACAACGATTTTACTGGGTTCGGATCCACCCAAGTCTCCCCGACTTGTTCCCGGTGATCCTACGTCCCAACCACCCGGATCCCCTCCGGATACTTGAGTTAGAAACCCTAACTCAAGATTTCCACTATGAAATACTTGTGAAAAACCTTCACAAGTCAAATCATACACAAAGTAATTTGTGACTCCCACAACCCGGGATCACAACCACACTCTCACAACCGAGAGTGAAACTTACAATATGAATTGGAATGAAATAGAAACTTCTTACCGACAAAATACCTATGCCTTGAGTAATTCTTACGAATTAGGGCAAAGATGATTTTGAGGAAGAAGAAGTGGCACCAAACCCTAGCTCCAAGATGTAGATCAGCAATGGAGACCAATGGGAATTTGGTGACCTAGAATCAAGCACTTGGCTTGGAAGGCTTCACACCCAATGAATCTCTCTTTGGAAGTAAGAATGAGGAGAGATTATTGAATGGAATGAAAGACCTTTGAATGAGCTTGGAATGATTTCTCTTGATCTCTAAACTTGCAATAATATCAGCCTTGACTGCAATGAATGCAGCCCATCAATTATTTATAGGATAGAGGAGAGAGAAAGAAAACCGTTTCAATTAATGCTCCAACGGCTCTTTTCTGAACCCAACTAGTCGGTCAAAGAACAACCACCGACCGACTAGTTCATCAACTAGTCGGTCGGTCAATTAACGTATACCGACTAATGGAGGAACAGCCAAAAGGTTGAAGCACAGACAAAAGGAACTAGTCGGTCCAAGAAGAGTAGTTGACCGACTAGTTTCACAACTAGTCGGTCGGTTACTCAACTGAGACCGACTAACAGATAAAACTGAAGTCTGAGCACAAATTGACTTAGTCGGTCCAAGAACAAATTTTGACCGACTAATTCACCAACTAGTCGGTCGACATATGAGCATAGACCGACTAACGATAAACAGTAAGTTAGGTGAAAATTGGCATGAACAGTAAAGCTAAACTAGTCGGTCCAAGAAGGAACGTTGACCGACTAGTTCATCAACTAGTCGGTTGATCAATGAACACAGACCGACTAATGATAAACAGTAGCTCAGGCTCAAATGTGCATGTACAGGGAAAGCTCAACTAGTCGGCCACAGAAGCATCACTGACCGACTAGTTCACAAACTAGTCGGTCGGTGAGTCAACTTAGACCGACTAACTGTAAACAGTAAAGAGCTTGGAAATGACTGACAAAAACTAGTCGGTCCAAGAAGCTTTGCCGACCGACTAGATCACCATCTAGTCGGTCAGTTCTTCTTCTTGAACCAACTAACATGCACAAGAAGTCATGAATCGAAGCGCGAAGTTTCCGGAAAGATTGTATGGACTTCTACTAAGATCCTAGAGCTAAGATAGGAGCGTTATGAAAATTTAAACCGTAAGACCTACTCAAGGCTTAAAATTCTACGAAAGAAGCTTAAAGACTATAAATAAAACTTGACGATACCGTCTTCAATAGCTTCAATCGAATCTTCATGACTTCTAAAATGGTCCATAAGCTTCAACGAAGCTTTAGGCATACGATCACGTGCTTTGAGAAGTCTTGAGAAGTCGTAATTGATATTCATATGAATTTGGCGACGATCTCCATAACTGCGCTCACAAAGTGTTAGTTCACGATATATTTATGTTTGTTCATCATCCAAAACCAAATCCGGGGAGTCCAATATCCAACACCCTCCTCTTGTAGTAACCGCAACGACAGCATTGATGTGGCCGATGTTGCCCCGTGGATTCGGCTCGGGTTGAGCTGGCAATTGTTGATTGCTCCTATTGAGCAAAGCAAGTTGCTCCTCGATTTGAGCTACGACGGTGGCGAGAGAATCTTGTCCCGCCTTCAAAGTGGCGTTAATCTTTTTTTGTTCCGCCATAAACTCATCCACCTTAGCTTCAAAATCCGAACGTTGTTGAGCTTGTGGAGGGTTGGGATTTCTCCACTCTTGATTATACCCGGGTGGCCTATATGGTCCCACTTGTTGCCTCGGTGGAAAATTTTGTTGCGGTGGCCCCCTTGGTGGATAATTCGATTGTGGTGGTGGTGGAGCCCGAGCTTGAGGAGGTTGTTGTGGCGGGGGGTTCAATGCACCATCATTATTGGCATATGAGAAACCCGGATGGTTTCTAGCGGCCGGATTGGCCCAATATCCAGGATTCCCCGCGACGTATTGAACTTGCTCCAAAGCTCCTTCTCCTTGCTCTCCTCCTACATATATGGATTGGGATTGGTCTTGCCAATCGCTCATGTGATTTGTCGGCGTGGATGTAAGAGGGGCTCCTTGTGGCTCCGTAATGAATTTCTCCAATCTCTCCACAACCTTGTGGAGAGAATCAAATTTGTTGGCTAGCTCCGCGACGGCCTTGGCCTCATAAATGCTAGATGGCTTCAAGGAAGACGAAGAGTGTCCTCGCTCGTCGCCCCACTGTTGGTTGTTCGAGGACATCTCCTCAAGTAAGGCCGTAGCTTCATCGGGAGTCTTCGACAAGATGGCTCCATTTGCGGAGGCATCAATAATCTGCTTCATCCCCGGTTGGAGTCCATTGTAGAAACTCTGGACAAGCTCCCAGTCCTCGATGCTATGATGGGGGCATTGATGTTGCAAGTCCTTGAAGCGCTCCCATGCTTCATAGAGAGTCTCTTGTGGTCCTTGCTTGAAGGACATGAGAGCACTTCTTATCTTCACCGTCTTGGAAGGCGGGTAAAATTTGTCGACGAAGGCACTCGCCAACTCATCCCAAGTGGTGAAGATTCCTTCAGCTTGCGTCCTCAACCAAATAATGCGTTGTCCTTGAGTGTGAAAGGGAAGAGGCGCAATCTGATAGCATACACAGACGCCCGACATTTGGAAGGTGGCACACTTTGATAGGAAGAGCTGGATGTGGTAATGAGGGTTTTCATGAGAATTCCCATGAAAAGGATCTTGTTGCTTAAGGACCACCAATCCGGTCTTCAACTCAAAATTTTTGTCGGTCGCCAACTCCGGCATGGCTATGGACGAGGTCGTGTAAGAAGTCTTAGGCCGAAGCCTATCTCTAATGGAGATGATCCTCGCAATTCGCACCGCCAATTCTTCGGGTGTCTCAGGATGGGTCATAAAATTTCCTTCCGTAACGGGTCTCCTCTCCGCTCGGATCCTCCTTAATGTACGCTCGATCTTCGGATCGTATAGTATCTCTTCGGGGTTTGCCAAGGATCTCGTGAACATGCAAGGGAAAACAGAGTTTCAAAGAAATAGTTAGCACAATGGAAGGGTGAAACAAAATAAAAAAAATGGTAAAACAGAAAGAAAGAAATAGCTAGGTTATAGGAATCAACCACTATTGCCTCCCCGACAACGGTGCCAAAAACTTGATCGTGCCCCGGATACACATCCCGGAGCGGCGACACTGTAGTCTTACCGTAAGCGCACGGTGTAGCAACGAGCGGGTATCGAACACAGTGAGGATTAATAACAGTGTCTTCTTCAATCACCTGGCTATAGGAAAAGTCGAGAAATGTTCGCAAATATGCGGTCACAGTCGTTCAAATGTATAAAAGAAATAAAAAATTAATAAAGACGCTTAAGGGATAGGGAATCCCCGCTACTTGTCGTATCTCATCATTGTGATTCGTAGGTTTCACAATTGCTAGACTTGAAACTTGGGTGAACTAGTTGCAACTAAATGTGGAACCAAGCTCACGCTCTCACGCTATTGCCGGTCTATAGCCAACCTAGGGTAGGGCCCAATCTCTTGCAAACCCTAACCTAGGCAAACTAGCGTGAAGAACAACATCATCGTTCAATCGTATCTCGAGCCCACTCTCATGCAAACTTGAGCTACGACCTAGGTTGGGATAGTTCCTACCCGTCCAATCTCTTGCAAACGGGTATTGGTATAGAATTGCAGTCGAAACCCCTAGTTTCGGTCCAATCTCTTACAAACCGATTCCGGAGAAATTCAATTGCAACCCAATTCGAATATCTAGGGCTTCCTATCGAATTGGGATCCAATCTCTTGCAAATCCCAATCGATATGAATCCCTAGCTATTCGTATTATATCAATCCCAAACTAACCCTAATCAATCCTAGCAATAGTTTCACCAATTCATCACAAATTCGAAATTGGGCTCATAGGGTTCATCCCTACGCCCTAAGACGATGAACTACTCACAATTCATAATCAAATTCAATAGAAATTCACAATCAAAATCAATAGAATTCATTGCTTATTCAAAATATCAATAAAAATGGAGTTTTTGAGGGAAAGAGAGACAAACCAATGAAGAACAAGATAGCATCCAACAAAATCTCACTTTTCTCTCCTCCCTAAAAGCTAAATCTAATCCCTAAAAAGTTAATCTAAAAAGGCTGCCAAAAAGTTCTGAAAAGCCTTCTAAACTAGGTTAAAAACTGGGGTTAAATACCCCCCAAAATCGCCCAAAAAACCCTGACGAAAATGCCCCTGCGCAGCCTCAAAATCACAGTTTACGCTACAAGCAGCGCGGCTCACTCGTCCGAGTGACAAATGTCACTTGGCCGAGTGACGAACCCTGTACAAAGAACAGAGAGTTGGGGGTCTTGGGGGTCGTCTCCTCGGAGGTCACTCGGGCGGGCGGCCTTTAGTCACTCGGGCGGACGTCGATTGTCACTCGGGCGGACCGCGACTCGGAAATTGTCTGTATAAAAACAGTAAGTCTGGGATTTTTGCTGCCGCCGTCTTGACGCCACTCGGGCGAGTGGTTATCCGTGGTTCGGCCGAGTGACATGGCGATGCTCGGCCGAGTGCACGCTGATATAGCTCTGTTGCGTGTTCGATCTGGCCGGCCGAGCGGGCTTCCGATGGTCAGCCAAGTGACTCCTTCACTCGGCCGAGTGAAATGCTCAAAGTGCCCAAACTTCATATTTTCGCCTCCTCGTCGCTCCTACGACATTTTTTCTCCTTCCACTCCTCTCCAATAGCAAAATACCCCTCAAGAGAGTCG
>CM061133.1:141082432-141209932 GCA_030789695.1 Scilla litardierei | reverse complement strand
CCAATATCTCTTATCCAATTTCTCTTTTCCAATATCTCTTATCCAATTTCTCTTGATAACATCCCTCTTTTATTTTATATATATATATATATATATATATATATATAACAACCGGGTTCGACGCAGGGATCTTCGAGATAGAATAGCCTCAATAAAGCCTACGGCTATTATTCTTTTAGAGACAAAATTAAAGTCTCCATTGCTTAACAATACGGCTTTGTTTCCCAAGTCTTGGGTCATTTTTATTAACTTTGACAAGGCAGTTGGTGGTCGGATACTGATGGGCTTTGACCCTTCTGTCTGGATGATGACATCTCTCATAAGCGCCTCGGATCAACATGTAACAGTATCTTGCTCCAACGCAGGCGGTTTCTATTGTGCTGTGACAGGAATCTATGGTCGGAACACAATGGTGGAAAGGAAGGAGTTATGGGATTCTCTTAGGGTGATGCATTGTTGGTGAATACGGGGGCCTGGATGGTGGGAGGGGACTTCAATTGTGTGCTAACATCAACTGAGAAGGTGGAGGGAAGGAGACTGGAAGAAAAATCTCTGATTGACTACAACGACTGTATCAACATATGTCGGCTTCAGGAGCTAAAAAGCGTTGGATGCAAGCTGAGCTGGTGCAATAACCGAGTTGGGGATGGGCGGATTTCAGCTCGCCTAGATCGGGTTTTTGTGAATGTTGAATGGCTTAGTCGTCTTGATAATTCTTTTATGGAGTATATGGATCCCCACACTAATGACCACTCATCTATGGTTGTCTGGCTTCATCCCAAGGTACATTCTGATCCAAAGCCATTTAAGTTCTTTAATTATTGGTCCAACTGCCCAGGGTTATCTGATATTATTGAGGAGAGTTGGGTTGGTTATGTTGCTGGCACACCAATGTTTCGCCTGTGCCAAAAACTCAAAAGGTTGAAGCCCCTAATCCGTAACTGGTCCACTGCTTATAATGCCTCAAAGCTTGTTCATGCAGAGCTAGCCAAATTGGAAGCTGTTCGGAAAAACCCTCTTTTGCATTCAGATGTTACCCTACAATCTCTCGAGCAGGCTATAATAAGGGACCTTGCTACGGCTATGAGGCTAGAGGAAGATATGTACCGACAAAAAGCCGACAAAGCTGGATGTCCTTGGGAGACCGCAATACTAAGTTTTTTTATAATGCCATGAAATCAAGGGAAAGCCATAACAATCTGAGCCATTTGGTAGATGTCCAGGGGAGGCAAAATAGATCATATGATGATTTGAAGGAGGAGGCTGTGGATTACTATATGGACCTATATAATCAGAATCATTATAGGAGTACTTTCTCTGCTCTCACCCCGAAGCGCATCCTGACAGAGGATGCTTCTGCCTGGCTGGTAAGAAGAATTTCTTCTGAGGAGATTAAGAGTGCTGCTTTCCAGATTAGTCCAGATAAAGCTCCAGGCCCTGATGGATTTAATGGTCATTTCTTCCATCACTATTGGTATCTCGTTGGGGAGGATGTATTGGATGCAGTGAAGTCTTTTTTCACTTCAGGCACTATCCTGAGGCAGTTAAACCACACCCACCTTACCTTGGTTCCCAAGAATTCAAACGCTACGTCCCTTAGAGACTATCGTCCGATAGCCCGCTGCAATGTGCTGTATAAAATCATCAGCAAAGTTATCTGCAATATGCTCAAGGTGGTGATCCATGAGTTGATCTCCCCCAATCAAGCTGCATTCCTTAAAGGGAGATTGTTATCGGATTGCACTCTTATAGCCCATGAACTGATCAGAGACTTTAGTAATCCTATGGGGGGAAGGGCTTGCCTCAAGTTGGACCTGCGGAAAGCATTTGATAGTGTAAATCGGGATTTTATACTCTACTTTCTGAGACAGTTGGGTTTTCCAGATGTTTTTATAGGGTGGATCAGAGAATGCATCTTTACTCCCACTTTTTCTGTAATGATGAACGGCTCGCCCGTGGGGTATTTTGATGGCAACAGGGGCATCAGACAAGGTGACCCTCTCTCTCCTTACTTGTTTATGATTGTAATGGAAGCTTTCTCTATCTTAATCTCTAAAGCCCTTAGTGGAGGTACTCTTCAGGCTAGGAAATGCTCATGCACAATATCCCACCTTCTCTTCGCCGATGATCTATTGGTTTTCTGCAGAGCTAATAAAAAGTCTTTTATGAGCATCAGTACCTTGCTTCAGGAACTCAATGATTACACAGGTCTTCAGGTTAATTGGGAAAAGAGTTCGGCTCTTTTTAGTAAAGGTACCAAAAACAGGTTTGCTCTAGCTGATTATTTGGGAATCAATATTACCACAACATTCACTACTTATCTGGGCTTGCCTTTATCTAGCAAGTATCCTAAATCCCCACTTTACAGTAGATTGGTGGATAAGTGCAAAAAGAGGCTAAGAGGTTGGTCATCTTCAGTGTTATCTATCTCGGGCAGGATTGAGCTTGTCAAATCCATCATATACGGAATGGTTGCATTTTGGATGCAGGCTTTCCGTATGCCCTACACCATCGTCCGAACGATATCATCTCTATGTAGGAGATTCATTATGGGATCTTCTCGTGCTTGGGCGTGGGAGGATTTTTGTACCCCCAAGTCAGAGGGTGGGGTGGGCATCCGTTTGTTGGAGGATCTCAACGTTACGGCTGGCATCAGGCTCACATGGAGATTTCTGACAACCAATAGCCTCTGAGCGCGGCTTATGAAGGATAGATATGGAGCAGCTGGAGGGTTCTTTGCGGCTAAGGGGTTAGTAACCGACTCTGGGACCTGGAAACACTTGCTGAACTGCAGAAATATTTCTCAAAAACTAATCAGGAAAGTGGTGAAAGATGGGCAGACAACCCTTTTCTGGCATGATTTTTGGCTGGACTGTGGGCCCCTGAAAAATATTGTTCCTGTGCCACATGGCTCCTCAATGAAGACGGTGAGTGAGTACTGGAATCGAGAGACTGGGTGGAAGATCCGGAAATTGAACAGCTAAATCCTTACCTCTCGCATGTGGTACTTACTGCTGGAAGTGACAAGTGGCTCTGGATGCCTTCTCTTAATAGCGGGACAAAGGGGTCATGCCTTAACAGCGGGCTAGAGGGACAAAGGCGGACAGGGGGGCCATGCCTTAACAGCGGGCTATGGGGACAAAGTTGCAGACAAAGGGCCAGCTCACAATCACCTATGGATAATGACTATAATAGCGTTCAAGGGGCCCAGGCTGTGAACAGAAGGTGGGGTACTCCAGGCTGTATGGGGCCGGATCATTGTACAGGCAGCCAACCGCGGGCTGTGAGCGTCACTGGGGCTGAATTCAAGTTTAAGGAGGCTTGGGAGGGGGTTCGTATACATGGTAATCAATTCCAATTTCAGAAGTTAATATGGTTCCCTGGTCATATCCCCAAACATTCTCTCACCCTCCTCAGAGCTTTCAATAGTAAGCTTCTTACCAAAGACATTATTAGTAGATGGGGATTAAACACCCCGGTTAACTGTGTTCTGTGTGGAGGTAACAATACTGAAGATATAGGCCACCTATTCTTTAATTGCAATTACTCAAGATACTTACTTGACAGGGCCTTGCTTAAGTTGAATGTCAAAGTCTAGATTGAACCTACTCTATCTAAAGTGGGAGAATACTACCTGGTGCATTTTGGGGGGGAAGAGGACTATAAGTTTATTGGCAAAAACTTCTCTAGCGGCTTTGGTGTGGCATATTTGGCGGGAGCGGAATAGAAGAATCTTTGAAAACAAATACAGGCTAAACACTGTCCTATTTGAGGAGATTGCGGCAGATATTAGAGTGGCCTTGAGAGACTGTATACCAGAAACTGCAGAGGAGACAACGGCATTCTCAAATTGGGAGTTCAGGGATATGTGATAACATCCGAGCGTTACAACATGTCCCTCCATTCAATGTATAGATTGTGTTGGGTGGGGCATCAATATTGAAGGGTGACGGCGCTTGTGCCTCTCCCCTTCATATTTGACACCACATGCCTGTGTACTATATTGCTGTATATTTTGCAACGATTAATAAAGACTCTACTAACTTTCCACACACACACACACACACACACACACACACACACACACACACACACACATATATATATATATATATATATATTGAAGTTCTATTTAGCTTAGAAAAATATTCTAAAAGTACGTACGATAAGTGGTTAAAATAAATTTCGTAGTTTAGAAAAAAGATGATATATTGATTTATTAAAATGATAACGTGGTTTTAAAACTGAAATACGAAAGATACCGGTTAGAAAATGGTTACGAGATAGTAACTAAAAATTACGAAATCCAAGAAAGAATTTTAACTCAACCGAAAAGCAAGAAATTGAAATATATAATAAGGGATTTTCAAAGAAGTTAAACTGAGCGAAGAATTTAATAAGGAATTTCGAAAATACTTCTAAAGGAATCAGGATTTGCAATGGGCAAGATTCGAAGAATTTACGATAATCGTCATGAAGTGGTCAAGTGAATCGAGGGCAAAGAATATGATCGCATGATGAATACACCTAGGATATGATTCATGAAAAGCTACGATGGAATTCTACGGTCGATAACACAGAAGTGTAATGATTAGGAAGATGCTAGAAATCAGGGGTCCTAATTATCGGCCGTCTAAAGATCAGGAGAACTCAGCATTAAGACTTCCTAATGAACTAGACTGTAATAGAGATCTCAGGGAAGGTCCTAAGAGAATTAAGATTACGTTTTGCTGGGCCTGAAATTGATGGAACCGAGCGAACAACTAAAAGAATGACTCTAGAAATCTAACATGGTCACAGCCGGGTGAGAGGCTACTAGGGTATCCTAAGACGAGTATGAATAAATCTTAACCAAGGAGCCTGACTATCAAACCTACCTTCTAAGACAAGGAAACCCTAATTTAGACTTGTACATGTTAAACTGGATATATTAAATGAATGTGGTACTCTTATTGTTCTGAACTTTTTGCATGACCTGCATGGGCCATCACTAAAACCTGTCACGCCCCGCGACCCATTATACGGGTGCGAGAACCAGACTAAGTTCCGCATGGGTCGGAGCTGCGAAGCTCGGACCCACTAAGCGTCTGTGAGGTACTCCATGGCATTATACGTGTCCATGCATATAAAAGATACGAAACAACAAAAGTACTGAAAGGGAAATGCTTTCATTTTATTCAAAAGATATCCAGAAAGTACAGAAGTCTAAACAGATGCCCAGCATGGCTACAAACTGCAGAAAGAAACTATTGGTGCAAGCACCCAACCTAGACAAGAAGTAAAAACGGCGCCACGCACCCAAACTAGAGAGCAGGAAATCTCTGAATCGGCAAGGGTGAGGGACCTCTAGGTCTAGTCCTCGTCAAGAACTTACTCCGGGTCGATGTCCTCCGGCTCCAAGTACTCAGGTAGGTCCGGCTCGTCCACGTACTCTGGCTCAACACCTGACGTACATCACCCTAGCGAAAAGGAACTGTACGTTAGGTAAAGTCTACAAGGTAGAGGTGAGAGACTCTACTGCAAGTGTAAAGTAGTTTAAGAGTAACATTTTACTGGTTGATTACATGATGTTGTGATGTCATGACAGTTATACTATGCAAGAAGTAAAGCGGTGCAGGAAAGTAAACGTGACAGGCAGTAGCCGTAGCGTGTGCAACCGGCTATGGGACTAAGCTGGATGGACCAGGACAAACAAGACAAGACATGTGTGTGACACCAAAGAGAGTTCGCGCCCGTAGCGTAGAGAGTGGTCAAACTCTCTATCTGGTGGCTGCTCACCCAACCCTAACCCAATTGCTTAAGTCAAGACAAGACTGAACTGTATGAGTACCGCTAACTACCTTGTGAGTGCCACTTCCCACGGTCTGCCGGGACGCTCACTCCCCTGGTGAGGTGCCGAGCCTCCTGTAAAGTGTACACGAAAGTAACACCCACTCCCTCGGTGGGCTCCCCAAGATCCCCAACAGTCCGTCGGGATGCTCACTCCCCTGGTGAGACGTCGAGACTCCCGTAAGGTATACTACATGAACTAAAGAAGACAAGATATGACCAGTTATGAATGTTCTGTTGTTCAGTTGTTATTCAAGGGTGTCCACACGCATGCACACACAGAATAGCCCTAAGGTGTCAGTTGTTTGCCTAGACTTCGTCGTCAAGTCTAGGCTGTAGTGGGGGTCCCGGACGCTATCATTTCACGCCCGGCTCTCTTATTATTACTTTAACTTTTTAAGAAGGTGATGGCCTAAACGTGGCCGTAAGTACACAAGTGTAAACACTTGCCTACGGAGGCGAGTGAGTCGTCGGTCTGGAGCATCTCGTCGAAGCGGTGCCTCGACGAGGGTCCGTCTGAAATGGGACAACGGCGATGTCAGATCGTGTTTTTCATCAATCCTATTTCGGTTTGTTTCTAAATTCAGCGGGACTACCCTGACAGTCAAAAGTCACATCTTTTTGATTCATTTCAGCCTAATCGACGTTCTACCCTATGTGCACAGATATTCAAGTCCGTTCGTCGATTTCTAGCATTGAACATCGTTTTAAAGAGCGTAAAGTAAACTTTAGTTAAAGTTGGCGATTTTTAGATTAAGTTTTGGTTTGCTAAGATTCGGGTTCTTACTACGAGTTAGGGGACCAACCTTTACGGTGTTTGAACGTAGATCGGACGTCGGGTCTGAACGGCGATAGATCCACGTCGTCAACGGTGTCTCGGTCACGGATAGTGTAGCGAAACTAAAACCGACAACGAGTAAGGCGTCGGGATCTCTCCGGTTGCGAGTAGCGCTACGGATCGACACGGTAACGGTGACGGGTTGTCTGGAGGCCGCGAGATCTGCAGGAGTCGTGTGTAGGTTCCTAGGGACGCAAGGACGATAGTCAGAGATAGGATGTGGCCGGCAGCTACGAGAGAGGCGCGTGCGGATCCAGGTGTCAAGGGGGAAAGAGGAAGAGGGCTGTTTTGTGCGGTTTCAAGGGGAGAGGGCAGTGCGGCTATAAGGGGACGGCCATCGAGCTACTGCACGTGCGGAGGGTGGCTGGAGCATGGCTGTCGCCGGTAAGAGGGGCCGGAGATCTAGGGTGCAACAATCTTCTTGGAGAGGGGAGAGTTCAATTGAAGAGAGGGGTGGCCAGAGATCTTAGGGTTGCAGGGAGGAGAGGAGACCGGCCAGGGGGATCGTCGGCTCGGGTGGCAGGCCGGTGGCCTGTTGCGGCTGCTACTGCGTGGTGAAGAGGGTGCAGCAGCCTGGGTTTGCACGCGCAACAGTAGGGGGTAGCGGTAGTTTGGTGGCCGAGGGGTAGCAAGGAGGATGGGATGCCAGAACTCCGATGATCGTGGCTGGAGGCTGAAGCAATGGAGACGCACGAAGGTTAAAGGCGGCTGCGTGATGGGTTTCCAAGGTGGCGGTTGCTATCTCGTGTAAGCCCTAGGGTATTCACGGGTTGAGGTTTTAAGAAGTTAAATTTGCTATATATGGAAACAAAAGTGGTGTATATAGGTGATGGGGGAGAGTGTGTGTGACAGAGGGTGTGTGCAAAGAGGGAAAAACTAATGTGAGGGTAGCTATAGGAAATCCCACCTGATACGTAAGAATCCCATGTAATTTGGCTTAAGATTTGAATTTCAAAAATTGATTAGGCTAATTAGGTTTCAAATGTGATTAGTGGTTTATGTTGGGCTAACGGTGTCTGAATAGGTTCACGAAAAATGAAATAAAAATAAAAAGGTCCAACGTCGAAGTCTAAAGTTACGATGCCCCTTCAATCAAAGCTGATTTGTGAGAGAACGACCCGTGAAATTACGTTCACTAAAAATCCCACAAATAACTACTCTCTCTGATGGTCGCAACGACATATCACATCGCATGGTTCGGATACAAGAGGAAGCCAAAAAACTGCGCACAAGAAAAAAGAGTTTGCGCGTTGAAAATACCACGGTCGGAAAGCGTCCATTACAGAGAGAAATTTTAAAAGGAAAGTGTGTGTAGAAAGAGAGGGTGTACCCCTCTATTTATAGGTTTTAGAAATGGTTTTGAAAGAGGCGTTGGAAAACGTTCAGAAACCGTCAGAGACGTTAGAGAACGGTCAGAAACCGTTCTGGAAAATTTCGGTCAAAAAACTATTTAGCTACCTAGGAAACTTCGTAGCCGGCTAATTTTATAACGGTCATAAATGGACAAAAAATTGGTGACGTGGATCAGTCAACGGATAGATCCTAGTCAGAAAGTTTCAGGTCAAAAGTCAAAGAAAATATTTTTAGTAGGCTACGACAAAATCCTAGCCCACTAATTATGAAAAATGGGAATTTTGACTTAGGATCAAATGGGTTGGAAGATAATGTAATTTTGAGCTTAGGGATATATGATATGTTATAACCAAGGCCCTGAAGCTACCTAAAAAGTAAAATTACATCATTCCGTAGATACGTTATCCAAACGTAATATGAGTAGCAAAGCCGTTTTTACAGAGAGTCCTAGTAATCTGATCATATGCATAATGTGAATGGAATAAGCGTTATGTCTGCACATCTGCATAGATAGAGTTAGTAACACAAAATATATTGATTTGTCACATCAAAACCGTATGAAAGAGAGGATGAAAAATACCAAGTTCCAACATGTCGATCATTCAACTGGCCATAAGGCTAGGGGCAACTCCCCCAGCAGGCCGACCATTCAAATCAGTGGTAAGGCTGGGGGCGACTCCCCCAACAGGCTAATCATTCGATCGACCATAAGGCTGGGGGCAATTCTCCCAGTAGTCCGATCATTCGATCGGCCATAAGTCTGAGGGTAGCTCCCCAAGCAAGCTGACCAACCCGTCGACCATCAGGCTGGGGCAACTCCCCCAGCAGATCGACATCACATACACCATATGGCTGGTGGCAACTCCCCCAGCAGGCCGATCATTTGTTCGGCCATAAGTCTAGGGTAGCTCACCCAGACAGCTGACCGACCCATCAACCATCAGGCTGGGGAACTCCCCCAGTAGATCGACATTGCATCAACCATAAGGCTGGGGCAACTCCACCAGCAGGCCGATCATTCGTTCGGTCATAAGTCTGGGGGTATCCCCCCAGCCAGCCGACCGACCCATCGACCGTCAGGCTGGGGGAAACTCCCCCAGCAGATCGGCATTGCATCGACCATAAGGCTGGGGGCAACTCCCCCAGCAGGTCGGTCCTAAACCGACCATAAGGCTGGGGGCAACTCCCACAGCAGATCAGTCATAAACCGACCATAAGGCTAGAGGTAACTCCCCTAGCAGGTCGGTCCTAAACCGACCATAAGGCTGGGGAAAACTCCTCTAGCAGGTCAGACCTGATTTAGGGGTGGGAATTTTCGGCCCGGCACGATAAGACCGTGCATGTGCCAACAATTTTGGCCCGAAATCCTTATCGGACTGAGCCGGCCCAACCCTGTTCATTTTCGGGCCGGACCCGTGCCAAGCTTTTCAGCCCATGGACGGCACGACACGAAAAGCATTTATTCGACCCACTTCAATTTGACCACACACTAATCTAAAGCGGATTTCAGTAATGTGCATTCATTTATGGTGTTGAGTCCAATGTCATGAGTCTTATCAGATCAAGGTCTAAATATCATAAATTTTAACAACTTCCCACCAAACGCCAACTGTCTTTGGATCTTGGAGGTCGATCTCAGTTTCCGAGAAGAGACAAAGAACCACCAAATATGTTACTTCATCTTGCCAAATAAATGAAATAATGTAGGACACATCACCTTATGCAACCCACTTAATCCTTTTCTTTCGTGTTCCATTTCGATGCATCTTTAAGCATATGAGACAAGTTTGTGTTTAAAAATATGATAAAATATTGTCACAATACATAATTCATTAAACCCTATCGGACCGGGCCAGACGCCTCGAATTTTTATCGGACCGTGCCCGCGCCTCTCCGGAATGGCCCGAAGTCTTATCAGGCCGGGCCGGCCCAGTCCTTTAAGAAAATCGGGCCAGGTTGGCACGTCCCGATAAGACCGGGTCGGCCCGAATTGCCACTCCTAACCTGATTCGACCATAATTCTGGGTGACACTCCTCCAGCAGGCCAGTCCTGATCCGACTTAAAGGCTGGGGGCAACTCACCCAGTAGGCCGGACCTCATCCAACCATAAGGCCGGGGGCAACTCCCCCAGTAGGTCGGACCTGATCCGACCATAAGGCTGGGGGCAACTCCCCCAGTAAATCGAACCTGATCTGACCATAAGGCTGGGGGCCACCCCCCAGCAGGTCAGACCTGATCTGACCATAAGGCCGGGGAAACCCCCCAGTAAGCTAGTCCAAATCCAAGGCTGGGGCAACCTCCCCAGCAGAGCGACCATGGACCGCCATGAAGGATTTGGAACAATCCCCTCAATGAATACCTCCCACAGGTCAAGTTGGTGAACGACCCCAACTTGAGCAGCGAGATGGGGCAGAACCAAACCAGATCAAAGACAATTCAGAAAGCGCAAACACGGTGGCAACACCAAAAAGGAGAAAAATCCATTTCAACAAAAATATTTCTTCTTACAGTTTGATTAAAAAAAGAGGAAAACAAAAAATGGTCTGATCCGCCAATGACGCAAGAGCTCGAGAGGAGGCATCCACAGGCGCTTCGTCTTCTCCTGAACCAGTGGGATGCTCAGGGAAAACTGGAGGACGGGGAAGCATTCTTTGGGCCCACTCCTCGAACGTTAGGAACCCTTTCTGGAAGGACCTCGCAATCTTTGGAGCTAAAATGCCCTCGTACGCCTGGAATCCCTCCCAGAGGGACTCCGCAATCCTCGGAGCTAGGACATCCTCATAACCCCTCTGGACCACATCGACGAGCCGAGCAGGGTCCACTTGCTGCAGGGCACCTAGCTCGGACCAAACCTTGGCTTTCTCCTTCATGTGCACCTCTTGGACGAGGGACAATGCCTCCTCCGCCTCCTTGGCCGATCTCTCGACGACCTACCCGGGAAGACTCAGCGACTGCCCAAGCCTCCTTCAAGCTTTCCACCTCCGAGGTGAGCTCTGCAACCCTGCGTTGGTACTGGTGGGCCTCCCAACGAGCCTCATCGGCTACTTGCTCGGCCGCCTCAGCCCCCAGGTGCTCCTGTGCAAGAGCTGCCTCGAGCCCATAAACCCACTCCGAGCGTCGCCATGCCTCTTGAGCTAGCGAAGTTGCCTGCGAGATGAAGGGAATGAAGATCATTAAAAATAGGAATGAAGGAAGAAGAAAACATACCTGCTGGATCTGCCATACTATGCAGTCTGCCAAGGTTATGGAGCGGACCCTCTCGAGGAGGGAGCGGTCCCCTGGAAAGGGATAATCACGCGCCAGCCGGACGACCACGTCACAGTCCATGAAGACCGACCCCCGAACGAAACCTCTAGGCCGATCCCAAACATAGACAAGGCATGTCCTGCCCCAACTGGGTTACGCTCGGCTTGATAGGCAGGGGGACCTCCACCAAGGTCTGGGGGCCCGCCCCAGAGACAACCGACAAATCGCGTGCCACCGGGGGACCCCTCTCCCCCTTCTTCTTCTTCCCCTTGGGCCCTTTAGACCCCGAGTGAGAGCATCTCTTCCTCTTCCCCTGATTCCCTGTCAACGCGCAGGGGCCCTGCTCGGCGGCCACCGCAACCCTCTCTCCGGGGACGAGACCGGCAAGAGCATCAAGCGGATCTGCCACAACAGGAGAAGGTTCAGCCATAACCAAAGGCAGGGGAGAGGGAACGCCCGCCAGCCTCGGTGTCCCAATCGGTGGGTCAGCTGCACGGTTCTCCTCCTCTACAGCGCGATGCGACGCATGGCCAGAGGAACTCCCCCAAGCGCCCGGAGCCCCTCGACAGATGAGTTGGCACATGTCACGGCTGAACTTCTGACCCGCCATCTCTGCAAAAAAGAGGAAAATCAGGGTAAGCAAGGGAGGCAAACAAATCTAAAATGCACCTTTACTAGAAGACCACAAGATGATCTTGAGGAGTAGGCTGTCCAACAGAGGCCAAACCGATCTCTCTCCTCTAGACAGGCCCGCCAAAAGCCTGACTGTGGCCCGATCGGACTCTGAAAGGGATAATGTCAGCTCGTAGGTCCCCAAACTCCCCCAACCGGTTATGATTAATGCATCTGCTGGGAAAGTGACGAAGACATAGTCATTCTTCCCATCACCGACCCAGCGGGGCAAACCCAGTAGTCATTCTTTGCCCGCCCTGGGGCAGATATGAAGCTATGTCTCCCGAGCAATCGCCCAAACTTTGTGATGGTAGAAGAAGAGCGGTAAGGTCGGCTCCAACTAATGTATGTGGTAGATCATGATGAAGCCGACCAAAGCCGAGACCGAGTACGGGGTCAGTTGGCACAAAGCCATCTTCAGAAAATCCAGGACATGAATGATGAAGGGGTGAAGAGGAAAGCGAAGCCCCATTTGGAACATCTCAGCATACACCCCGACCTCACGGTTCCTGGAAAAATTGATCCTCTCATCCGCAAAAGGCAACTGAAAACCATATGGGTGAGAGAAGTATTCCGTCTGTCACGCCCTGCTTCCCTTAAGCTTGGGAGTATTGATGCGAGCGGGTCCGCATGTGCAAGTAAGGAGGAGGTACTTTTGCTTTTCTTTCCTCCTTGACTTAACAATAAGTGTCTGTGTGAAAAACCGCAGGTTCTTACTTGCATTACTCAAAAATAACGCAGATAAGTAATATTATTACAATCTCAAACGTCTCAACAGAATTGCAACAAATGGAGAAACTAAGATTGGGTCTTATGACCCGTACAACAAATGAAAAGAAGTGCAATGAAGGTTCATTAGTTCAACGAGTCTTGGTCCACTGGTTCAGCTATCTCAACTAGTCCTCCTGGTGATATAGCTTGGGATCTGACATACATCCAAAAACATGAATGTATGTTAGCAAGGATCTGCAAGTAGATGTTAGAACGCAAGGCAAGATATATAATAGGTTATATATGGCATTTTAAAGCAGTTATAAGAATTTACAATAGCATGCATGAAAATGAAACGTGGCAGATATATAACATGTTATATATGGCAGTTTAAAGCAGTTATAAGAATTTACACTAGCATGCATGAAAATGAAATGTGGCAGTTAAATAATGTAACAACGGTTCTGTAAGTTAACTTTCCTTTTCAATTATTTAACTGTGTGTAAGTTCGTGACTAAGGCCCTAATCGTTAGATGACTAGTAAGTGAATCCACCTTCAAGTGCCCCCGAAGGCGATCGGTTTAATACCGACAAGTGCCCGGGGACCCAACCCCACCCACGTGTACTTCCTAGACCACGAGCCTGGATGCTAAACCGTCATATACTGGAACACGAGCCAGACTAGTCACAAGTGACCCTACTGGAACACGAGCCAGACTAATCACATGTGACCGACGAGAATAGCCAACTAATAGCCAACGGCATGTAACAACTGGTAGCCAATGGCATGTAACAACTGGTAACCAACGGCATGTAACAATTGGTAGCCAATGGCATGCAATTTTCTATGAGTTTCAACAGTTCCAAAATATCCATACATGTCCAGAAACGTTGCCATTCACAAAGTGTGCTTATTTTGATTATTAAGGTGTCCACACACACGCACACGAGTTTAGGTTTAGCATTTCACAAAGTAGTGTTTTAGTGTCAATGTGTCATGGTAATCTTTGTGTACAATATATATCCCAGTTAAAGTTTTTAAGAAAAGTAACACAAAAAAGCATGTAATAAACTGCACGCTTGCCTGACTGGGACAGTTTTGGTTGTTCGAGCAATGGCAGGAAGGGACACGACGTATCTGCGTCATTAAACATCAACATTTATAATAATTAATAAAAGTGTCGAACATAAGAATTTAACGAATTTGGCACGGAAACTAATTTTCTTTGCTATAGTTCTAAACTATAAGGTATATCAAGTTATATGCCGTTGGTTCACATTTTTAGTCAAGAATATCATGGAAGTAATTTCATGCGTCATTTCACATGTAGATTTTGAGTTATACAACTTTGCATGCAAAAGACCAAATGAGTATCTAACTTCAAAAATTCACTATAAATTGTACACTTGCATGATTTCAGCGATTTTGGTGTCGTTGGGTTCGTCTTGATGGGTACTACATATTGGTATGTCTGGTTCTCTGTTTCGGTTAAACACATCACTGAATTAGGTTCATTGCAAGATAAGCACAATATTAAAATATTCCCTGAATTAGGTTCGTCTGATTTTATTGGGTTCTCTGGCTACGGTGATGTCTATATTGTATTACAGAATTCTTATATTAGCATGATACGCCTTATTTTATTCAAATTTCTAATATTACCCTAACAAGTTAATACTAACATCTAACTAACAAGTTGACTTTACAATATACTAGCTAACTTTAACTTATTAACATCGTTATACTAATTTATTTTAAACTTACTTAAACTCATTTTATAATGAAACTGTAATAATCAAGTAACTTAACAGAATGGCCTAATGATTCAGTAAGTTAAGGTTTATACCCAATAAGTAGATCCAAAGCCCAATAGGTTTAATAGTTCAATTAAACCTAACCCAATAAGTATAATACCCCAACTCATTAACTTAAACCCAATAGGTCATACACCCAATACCCAATAGCATCATACTCATGTTATAATACCCAAACCCAATAGCATGGTACCCAAACCCAATAAGATAACATTACCCAATCAAACCCATTGATTTAAAACCCAATAGGCTATACTCAATACCCATTAGCAACTTAAACCCACAACCCATGAAGAATTATTACCTCTTCTTATTCTTATCTCCTCCTCTTCCTCTCTTTACTGTCTTCTTCTCTATTCCTTTTCTTTACTGTCTTTTTTTCCTTCTTTTTTTTGCTTGCAGATGAACGGGCAGCAAGGGGGGTATCCGACGGCGGCCTGTGCGTTGGCAGCGGCACGGATCGGGGGCGAGCGGCGACCTGCACGGGACGGCGGCACGGCGGCCTGCTGCGGCAACGCGTGCGGATCAGTGGCAGCGCGACGATTAGGGCAGGGGAGATGTGGCCTGCGGCTAGGGAGGAGAGTTGTGGTTTGGTGTGTGTATTTGAGTAGATCTGAAGTTGATTTTAGATCCCAACTTCTTTCTTCTCTTCTCAAGTTCTCTGATCTTTGAATTTGATTAGGGTTTTGATTTGAATGTTTGAATAAGGGTTTGATTTTTTTGGTGTGGATTTGTGGCTGATTTTGATTCTGCTTGGGATTGGATGTTGAATTTGGGTTGAATTGGCTCAGTAGGGAAATGGGTTGATGGAATTCTGATCTTGCTTGCTGCTTTTGATGAATGAGATTTGGGAGTTTGTAGTTGGGATTGTGATGCGGGGGGATTTGGTCTGCAGATAATGGAGAGGGGGATTACAATTGAATAGGAATTGAATGGATTGTTGGCTGCCGACGGATGAAAGGTGGTTGCCGACACCATGGGATAATTCAGGTAAGGTCAATTACATCAGATAATTAGTAATTTAGGATATAAAATTACCATTCTGCCCCTAGAATTAAATGTCTCCCAAAAACTATGAAATTAATACCACTGGTTCGTTTCGTCGCGAGGATCATGAATACAAAGTCCGTTTTAAGATTGAACAACGAAAAATAGTCGGAAAAATCATTTAGTTATTATTGAAATCGTTCGAAATAATCTTCGTTAGGGAAAACGTGCACTAAGAAAATTGGCCGTTACATTCTACCCACCTTAAGAACAATTCCGCACTCGGAATTCCTCGGTATTTAAGTTCATTAAGAGATGTCGATAATACGTATGCATCTCATCGTATTTCTGTGAGGTACACTATGATCTGAATTACTACAAGACGAAGCAATGAAAATTAGTCAGGAAGTGATATAAGTGACGAGGTTAAGATTAAGTTTCAAAACGTGTTCGGATGACTATGCATCGTGGATGGCCTTAACCATAAATGTGCAAGCAAATATGGCTAGTGACGACTACCCACGATATGCAGGGACAAGGGTGAGTGAATAATAACAATGTGTGTATATATATACATAACTCCCATATTCTAACTTAATGAACGCTAAACCCGTAACCTCAATCAAGTATTCCTCAAATAAATCATCACTACTCGTCTCATCACCGAATAGCGCTACAACTATAATCATATCCTAAAACTTAGCTATAGATCCGACATCATCGTTCGAATTCTAACTCAAAGTTCTCGCTTCAAAATAATCAATACTTTATACAAAAATAACCTTTGACGGAAAAATCAAAATATTCTCAATCAATACCTTTGCAAATTCCGTCACCCTTCAATTTTCATTTGTATTATAGCAGTAACATTTCCTGTGAAATCTTTAATGTATAGTTACTCTGTGGCCAAATTCTCCAAAATTATTTATTCTCCTAAGTTGTCTTATCGATTATATACCATCACATTGTCCATTGCATAACCTAACTTGTAACACTACAATTGTGACATCTACCAACACCAATCTTATCTTTATATCAAGCAATCAATATAATGATGATATACCAATTACTAATGTATGACGACAATTAAAAATACGCCTAGTATACATCACTATTTACAATCAATAATTGTCCTGCTCCCAACACATTCTTCCTCGTGACAACTCATAAATTTATTCACCATAATAAACAAACTACTAAATCACATCTTGCCATTTTCTATTGTAGCTTGTTCTAAACAATTTCAATCAATCCACATAACTATCTATTCTCATCAACATAAGGAACCATTTCTTATATCTTCATCACCATACAGGTATAATTAAGTCTTGTTACTTCAAATACTCTACTCATTTTTATGGTTTCCATGAATCATGGTGTACCTTCATGGGTACTCTTAGCTGTTACTAATCTGAATTTCAAATCTGTAATGTACTCGTCCTCTTGTGTATTACTCATAAAAAGGGAATTCTATTGAATATGTTAGGCATGTGTATTATCCAAATGTAAGTCTTGAACACATCATTCTATTATCACCATATAAAATGGTATAATCTAAATTCTTTGTGTTCATAATCAACTAATCGCAACTACACCTTATACCATCTCACACTATGTCTAGCTGAAACATAATCCTATAATATTAATAATCATGTCTAATGCTCTAACAATATGATGATTATCATAAATTAACACCGCTGATGATGGAATAAAATAGAAGGGAAAATTTAAAGGGCTATAACGTAATTTAAAACTAATCTTGCTAAGCTTGTAATAAGTAATGACGAGCACTAATGATAACTAAGCATAGTGTGGGATTTAGAGTTGAAAGATGTAAAGGATCAAGATTGCGATGAACGGTTTCAGATGAAGCATGGATAGGGAGTCAGGTTGGTTAGGTAGCATAAAATAGTCATGAATAATTAAGTAATTACGGAGAATGACGGATATGTGAAAAAATTAATGAAATGCATAAATGGTATAAGTCAAAACATTAAATGTGATTAGTTAAGTAATGAATGAAAATAGTAACATACAAAGGAGTATAGTGAAGCATCGCTTGTTTGTGAATGCAAATGGAGATAGATTTGTACAAAAATTTGAAGTACAAATACGATGAATACGTAACGGACATACTGAAAAGTTGGAGTTCCATTTAGTAAAGAAAATATTTTGAAAAACATATATGATAGGTTGTTTTGAAATATGTTAGTAGCATCGTAAGAAAAGAAATTAATATATTTGAATTAACGAAAAAGAAGTAATGTTTTAAAAAATAAAGTTTATTATATGAAGAAAGTATGGTAAATATACGAGTATGGATGTTATAGGTTAGAAAAGCGTGGTGAGATAGTAACTAAGGTTACGGCGTAGAAAGTTTCAAAATCAAAGAATGAATTTAAATCAGCTGGAGAGTATGAGATCTAGGTATATACTAAAGATTTTTAAACAGATTAAAATGGGGCGAGGAATTCAATGAAAGGAATATCGAAAGTACTTTTTAGAGAATCATGATTGTAATGTCATCATTTCCGTTCTTAAAGCATCTTGCACAAGCATGACTAGCATGAATCAAATAAGTATCAGAATATGTAATGGGGAGGGTTTAAAAGAATAATGTTGGCTGTCATGAGAGGATCACTTGAATCGAGAGCAAGGAATGGGATAGGACGATCAAAATGTAAATACGACTAGGAAATAACTTGTGAATCTGCTACGATGGATTTCTGTGGTCATCGACTTATGAATGTATGTTTATAAAAATCAAGAGTCTGATTATTGGGCCGACTAAGGATCAGAAACTCTAAGGCTAGGATTCCCTAATGAACGAGGCTGTGGTAGAGAATCAAAAGAAGGGTGTTCTGGAGGATCAAGATTGTAATTTTATCCATGTTGTTTTGGAATATTTTGCACGAGCAAGACCCGCATGGGCCACCACTAAAACCTGTCACATCCCGCTTCCCATTAAGCTTGGGAGCGAGGACGCGAACGGGTCCGCATGTTCAAGTAAGGAGGAGGTACTTTTGCTTTTTTTCCTCATTGACTTAACACAACAAGCGTCTGTGTGAAAAATCGCAGGTTCTTACTTGTATTACTAAAAAAACAATGCTGATAAGTAATATTATTACAATCTCAAACGTCTCAACAGAATTGCAACAAATGGAGAAAAGAAGAGTGTGTCTTATGACCCGTACAACAACTGAAAAGAAGTGCAATGAAGGTTCATTAGTTCAACGAGTCTTGGTCCACTGGTTCAGCTATCTCAACTAGTCCTCCTGGTGCTATAGCTTGGGATCTGACATACATCCAAAAACATGAATGTATGTCAATAACGGTCTGCAAGTAGATGTTAGAACCCAAGGCAAAAAATATAACAGGTTATATATGGCAGTTTAAATCAGTTATAAGAATTTACACTAGCATGCATGAAAATGAAACGTGGCAGTTAAATAATGTAACAACAGTTCTGTAAGTTAACTTTCTTTTTCAATTGTTTAACTGTGTGTGCATGTCCGTGACTAAGGCCCCCGTCGTTAGACGACTAGTAAGTGAATCCACCTTCAAGTGCCCCCGAAGGAGACCCGTTTATTAGCGGCTAGTGCCCGGGGACCCAACCCCACCCACATATACTTCCTGGACCATGAGCCATGATGATAAACCATCATATACTGGAACACGAGCCAGACTAGTCACATGTGACCCTACTGGAACACAAGCCAAACTAGTCACATGTGACCGACGAAAATAGCCAACTAGTAGCCAACGGTATGTAACATCTAGTAGCAAACGGCATGTAACATCTGGTAGCCAACAGCATGTAACAACTGGTAGCCAACGGCATGTAACATCGGGTAGCCAATGGCATGCAATATTCTATAAGTTTCAACAGTTCCAAAATATCCATACATGTCCAGAAACGTTGCCATTCACAAAGTGTGTTCATTTTGATTATTACGGTATCCACACACATGCACATGAGTTTAGGTTTAGCTTTTCACAAAGTGGTGTTTTAGTGTCAATGTGTCATGGCAAGCTTTGTGTACAATATATATCCCAGTTTAAGTTTTTAAGAAAAGTAAAACGAAAAAGCATGTAATAAACTGCACGCTTGCCTGACTCGGAGAGTTTTGGTTGTCCGAGCAACGGCAGGAAGGGACGTGACGTATCTGCGTCATTAAACATCAACAGTTATAATAATTAACAGAAGTGTCGAACATAAGAATTTAACAAATTTGACACGGAAACTATTTTTCTTTGCTATAGTTTTAAACTAAGGTTTATCAAGTTATATGCCGTTGGGTAACATTTTTAGTCAAGAATGTCATAGTAGTAATTTCATTAGTCATTTCATGTGTAGATTTTGAGTTATACAACTTTACTTGCAAAAGATCAAATGAGTATAAAACTTCAAAAATTCACTATAAATTGTACACTTGCCTGAATTCAGCGATTTTGGTGTCGTTGGGTTCGTCTTGATTGGTACTACGTATTGGTACATCTGGTTCTCTGTTTTGGTTAAACACATCACTGAATTAGATTCATTGCAAGATAAGCACAATATTAAACTATTCCCTTAATTAGGTTTGTCTGATTTTATTGGGTTCTCTGGCTACGGTGATGTCTATATTGTATTATAGCATTCTTATATTAGCATGGTACGCATTATTTTATTCAAATTTCCAATATTACCCTAACAATTTAATATTAACATCTAACTAACAAGTTGACTTTACAATATACTAGCTAACCTTAACTTATTAACATCGTTATACTAATTTATTTTAAACTTACTTAAACTCATTTTATAAAGAAACTGTAATGATCAATTAACTTAACAGAATGGCCTAATGATTCAGTAAGTTAAGGTTTATACCCAATAAGTTTAATAGTTTAATAGATTAATAGTTCAATTAATAGTTTAATAAGTTTAATTATTAGATCCAAAGCCCAATAGTTTAATAGGTCAATTAAACCCAACCCAATAAGTATAATACCCCAATTCATTAACTTAAACCCAATAGGTCGTACACCCAATACCCAATAGCATCATACTCATGGTATAATACCCAAACCCAATAGTATGGTACCCAAACCCAACATGATAACATTACCCAATCAAACCCATTGATTTAAAACCCAATAGGCTATACCCAATACCCATTAGCAACTTAAACCCACAACCCATGAAGAATTATTACCTCTTCTTATTCTTATCTTCTCTTCTTCCTCTCTTTACTGTCTTCTTCTCTATTCCTTTTCTTTACTGTCTTTTTTTCCTTCTTTTTTTTGCTTGCAGATGAACGGGCAGGAAGGGGGGTATCCAATGGCGGCCTGTGCGTTGGCAGCGGCACGGATCGGGGGTGAGCGACGGCCTGCACGGGACGGCGGCACGGCGGCCTGCTGCGGCAACGCGCGCGGATCAGTGGCGGCGTGACGATTAGGGCAGGGGAGATGTGGCCTGCGGCTAGGGAGGAGAGTTGTGGTTTGGTGTGTGTATTTGAGTAGATCTGAAGTTGATTTCAGATCCCAACTTCTTTCTTCTCTTCTCAAGTTCTCTGATCTTTGAATTTGATTAGGGTTTTGATTTGAATGTTTGAATAAGGGTTTGATTTTTTTTGGTGTGGATTTGTGGCTGATTTTGATTCTGCTTGGGATTGGATGTTGAATTTGGGTTGAATTGGCTCAGTAGGGAAATGGGTTGATGGAATTCTGACCTTGCTTGCTGCTTTTGATGAATGAGATTTGGGAGTTTGTAGTTGGGATTGTGATGCGGGGGGATTTGGTCTGCAGATAATGGAGAGGGGGATTACAATTGAATAGGAATTGAATGGGTTGTTGGCTACCGACGGATGAGAGGTGGTTGCCGACACCATGGGATAATTCAGTAATGTCAATTACATCTGATAATTAGTAATTTAGGATATAAAATTACCATTCTGCCCCTAGAATTAAATGTCTCCGAAAAACTATGAAATTAATACCACTGGTTCATTTTGTAGCGAGGATCATGAATACAAATTCCGTTTTAAGATTGAACAACGAAAAATAGTAGGAAAAATCATTTAGTTATTATTGAAATCATTTGAAATAATCTTCGTTACAGAAAACATGCACTAAGAAAACTGGCCGTTACATTCTACCCACCTTAAGAATAATTCCGCCCTCGGAATTCCTCATTATTTAAGTTCATTAAGAGATGTCGATAATACGCATGCATCTCATCGTATTTCTACGAGGTACACTATGATCTGAAATACTACAAGACGAAGAAATGAAAATTAGTCAGGAAGTGATATAAGTGACGAGGTTAAGATTAAGTTTCAAAACGGCTTCGGATGACTATGCATCGTGGATGGCCTTAACCATAAGTGTGCAAGCAAATATGGCTAGTGACGACTACCCACGATATGCAGGGACAAGGGTGAGTGAATAATAACAATGTGTGTGTGTATATATACATACTTACAACTGCAACTCCCATATTCTAACTTAATGAACGCTAAACCCGTAACCTCAATCAAGTATTCCTCAAATAAATCATCACTACTCGTCTCATCGCCGAATAAAGCTACAACTATAATCATATCCTAAAACTTAGCTATAGATCCGATCTCATCATTCGAATTCTAACTCAAAGTTCTCGCTTCAAAATAATCAAAACTTTATACAAAAATAACCTTTGAAGGAAAACACTAAATATTCTCAATCAATACCAATGAAAATTCCTTCACCCTTCACTTTTCATTTGTATTAGAGTAGTAACATTTCCTGTGAAATCTCTAATGTATAGTTCCTATGTGGCTAAATTCTCCAAAATTATTTATTCTCCTAAGTTGTCTTATCGATTATATACCATCACATTGTCCATTGCATAACCTAACTTGTAACACTACAATTGTGACATCTATCAACACCAATCTTATCTTTATATCAAGCAATCAATATAATGATGATATACCAATTACTAATGTATGACGACCATTACAAATTGCCTAATATACATCACTATTTACAATCAATAATTGTCCTGCTCCCAACACATTCTTCCTCGTGACAACTCATAAATTTATCCACCATAATTAACAAACTACTAAATCACATCTTGCCATTTTCCATTGTAGCTTGTTCTAAACAATTTCAATCAATCCACAGACTATCCATTCTCATCAACATAACGTATCATTTCTAATATCTTCATCACCATACCTGTATAATTAAGTCTTGTTACTTCAAATACTCTACTCATTTTTACGGTTTCCATGAATCATGGTGTACCTTAATGGGTACTCTTAGCTGTTACTAATCTGAATTTCAAATCTGTAATGTACTCGTCCTCTTGTGTATTACTCATAAAAAGGGAATTGAATTGAATCCGTTAGGCATGTGTATTATCCAAATGTAAGTCTTGAACACATCATTCTATTATCACCATATAAAATGGTATAATCGAAATTCTTTGTGTTCATAGTCAACTAATCACAACTACACCTTATATCATCTCACACTATGTCTAGCTGAAACATAATCCTATAACAATAATAATCATGTCTAATGCTCTAACAATATGATGATTGTCATAAATTAACACCACTAATGATGGAATAAAATAGTAGGGAAAATTTAAAGGGCTATAACGTAATTTAAAACGAATCTTGCTAAGGTTGTAATAAGTAATGACGAGCACTAATGATAACTAGGCATAGTGTGGGATTTAGAGTTGAAAGGTGTAAAGGATCAAGATTGCCATGAACGGTTTCAGATGAAGCATGGATAGGGAGTCAGGTTGGTAAGGTAGCATAAATCCTACAACAACACTATAAATCCTACAACAACACTGTTCACTGTTTGCTTTTAGTCGGTCACAGTAATATGAAAATAATTAAGTAATTAAGGAGAATGACGGATATGTGAAAAAATTAACGAAATTCGTTAATGGTATAGTCAAAACATTAAATGTGATTAGTTAAGTAATGAATGAAAAGAGTAACATACAAAGGAGTATAGTGAAGCATCGCTTGTTTGTGAATGCAAATGGAGATAGATTTGTACAAAAATTTGAAGTACAAATACGATGAATATGTAACAGATATACTGAAAAGTTGGAGTTCCATTTAGCAAAGAAAGTATTTTGAAAAACATATATGATAGGTTGTTTTGAAATATGTTAGTAGCATCGTAAGAAAAGAAATTTATATATTTGAATTAACGAAAAAGTAGTAATGTTTTTAAAAATGAAGTTTATTATATGAAGAAAATATGGTAAATATACGAGTATGTATGTTATAGGTTAGAAAAGCGTGGTGAGATAGTAACTAAAGGTTACGGCGAAGAAAGTTTCAAAATCAAAGAATGAATTTAAATCAGCTGGAGAGTATGAGAACATGTATCAATTCTATAATGACAACCAAGTAGCATACTAGGGAAAATTGGATTCCTACCTCATTTCAAGATGAGAGAGCTCCTCCTCTCTTTCTCCTCCTTCCTTCTCCTTCCTCATCTTCCTCTTCCTCTCTCCTTTCTCTCTTTCTTTTCTTTTCTTTTTCTTTCTTTCTTTCCTTTTTTCTCTTTCTTCCTCTAAAAATTTCAGCCACCCTTTAATGAAAACAAAAACAAAATGAAGGGGAGATATTTTTGGGAGAGTGTAGAAAGGAGTGGAAGTGGGTAGAAGGGTGTAGAAAAGTGTAGGTTTAATTAATTAAGAAGTTATCCCAAAGAGGAAAACCTTCATTATTTACAAATTAGCCATTCCTCCCAATGGTTCATGTGTTGACATGTGGCATGGTAGTAATAGCATAAGGTAAAATATCTAATCAGTTGGTTAATTAGTATGGCTTGCTAGTTAGTATGGCTTCTATTAGTATCACCATTAACTATACACATATCATCCTACTACACACACATACATAATTACAAATGTGCCACTACACAATTAAAACTCTCATAAAACTCTCTTCTCTCTTCTCATCTCCTCATAATAATCCAAGCCCGACTACAAAGCCCAACCCACTTTAGCTACTAAAAATTAGCTAAGGGCCCAACCAATAATAATAACAACATCAACAATAATAACAACATCCAACAATAAGAATACTAAAACTAATAATAATAACACTAATAATAACAACATCAACGCCATAATATACTACATGTCCCACAAAAACATATACCCTACCGTACAAGGCAACTGGGCCATTACAGAATGACTCTCTTGGAAGAGAGGAAAACTCTTTGTCTTGCCTGCACCAAATGCCTAGAAGATATCTCTTTGGTTCTAGGTTGGAGATCAAGATATTGATGATTGGAATTCTAGGGCTTTAGGATTTGAGAGCTTTGATCTTGGGAGAATGAAAGCTTGAATGAATGAGTGAGTGACTAAGTAACCTCTCAATGGAACAGTAGAGGCTCCTTTTATATGTTTCTCAAATCCTTTTAACAGAATCAACAAAAACCCATTTGAAATCCGTGAGGAAAAACTCAACAGATAGAATCTGTGCTCGCGACAGTCGACTGTTGAATAAATCACAGTCGACTGCTGCACAGTGACAGAGGGTAGGTGAGAATTCATAACGGTAACTTACCACGTGGACAGTCGACTGATGAGGCATAGACAGTCGACTGTTGAACCAACAGGCGACTGTAAATCCTACTACATGCAACTGGCTGCAAGTTGGGTAAGTTGATGAAAACTGAGAAACATTTGGGAGAACAGGACAGATGACTGATGAAGAGAAGACAGTCGACTGTTAAACTGAACAGGCGACTGTAATTCCTTATACAGACGACTGTCAAAACCATGAGATTTTCCAGAGAGTAGAGTCATCAAATAGGCTCAAAGACAGAC
Organism: Scilla litardierei; assembly: GCA_030789695.1. NCBI lineage: Eukaryota > Viridiplantae > Streptophyta > Magnoliopsida > Asparagales > Asparagaceae > Scilla > Scilla litardierei. The sequence goes on along the minus strand of CM061133.1, from coordinate 141,184,639 downwards.
GACTGTTGCAGCATTGACAGTCGACTGTTCCATTGGACAGTCGACTGTAAATTCAACAATAGTCGACTGGCCAGATTAATCAGAGAGTTAGAGTTTGGGCTCATGATAGACAGGCGACTGATTAACAAAACATAGTCGACTGTCACATGGACATGCGCCTGTGAATCGTTCATTAGTCGCCTGTGAGAGTAAAAACAGAAAAGCCCAAAAAAGTAGACTGAAAAGGTTTGTGCATAATAGGCAACTGTAGAACAAAACACAGTCGACTGTTTTGAGACAGGCGACCGTAAATCGTTTAGCAGTCTACTGTTAAAGACATAACATGCACAATTCAGATTGAAATGAATTGGAGTCTAAGGAAGGCTGATCTAATGATATCCTAAGACTGAAATGAAGATGTGTGTGTGCTCCAACAATGTTCTACTTCTAAACATACTAGAAGAGAAATAAGAAAGTTACATTTGACGAACTCTCTCTTCTATCCAACGCATGAGCCTGAAGTCTTCTAGGAGCTTCAATCACCATCTACGATCGTCCAATCCATTTCATTTGCTTTCAATGATCTTTGAGTGTAATCCATTGCTAGTAGATCTTCATAATAAGCTTAGGCAATGGATTAACTGTAAATAGGGGATTAGTCACAACTATTTATGTTTGCTCATCATTAACACCAAGTAGGGAGAAGTCCAATACTCAACACTCATTAGAGTTCGGTTGAGACCCTCACAACATGTATTGAACCTTGAGTATGTGCAAACTACGCGATACAAATCAAGCACTTTAAGGCCATGCGCACACCTTGGGTCTCATGAGTGCTCTAGAAAGACTGCCCTTGTTTTTTATAGAAAGCGGCCAAACCTTCACACCCACGTAGGTGGTCCATTAAGTGCTTCTCTATAGCACCATCACAAAGGATATGAAACCATTAAGAGCATATCGCTCAACCTCTCAACAGATATAAGTTCATCAAGTGCTTCTTTATAGCACCACCAAAACTGGTTATGAACTTGTCTCAAAGTGAATCCATCAAGTGCTTCTCAATAGCACCACCAAAACTTGGCTATGGATTTAAAACATTACTACATGTCATAGGGATGGAAATGTAGTGCAAGTTAAGAATCATATGGCTTCGTTAGACCACACTGGGTATCAACCATATTATCTTAACTTCTGGGCTTTAACCCCATCCCCCCTCGACGAATTAAGAACCACTTTCCTTGGCAATCCCTTGGTCAGTGGATCTGTAATATTTCTTCCGGACCTCACATATTCCAAAGAAATTACTCCATTTTCAGGAGTTGTTTAATCACTCCGTGTCTGATGCGTATGTGTCTTTTCTTCTCATTATAGACACTATTTTTATAGCAATTCCAATGGCTGCTTGAGAATCACAATGAAGGAAAACTGCCACAGATTTTCCCCCACAATGGCACGTCTGCTAACAAGTTCCGTAACCATTCAGCTTCTTGCCCTGCCAACTCAAGAGCAATGAATTCAGATTCCATGGTGGCTCGTGCTATACATGTCTGTTTGGAAGACTTCCATGATATAGCGCCTCCACCCAAAGTAAAAAACCACTAGTTGAACTAACTTCATCATTACCTGAAACTCAGTTTGCATCATAAAATAGCAGGAAATCTGCTAAAATGCAAACACCAATCAATAGTTCCTTTCAGGTATTTTAACAAACGATGAAGAGCATTCCAATGTTCATTACTAGGGTTATGAGTATAACGACTTAGCTTACTAACTGCATAGGCTATATCAGGTCTAGTGCAGTTCATGAGGAACATCACACTTCCTATGATTTTAGCATATTCAAATTGGGAAACACTCTCACCCAAATTCTTTTTCAGATGTATGCTAGGGTCATAGGGAGTTCTAGCAGGCACACCATCAAAACATTTGATCTTCTTCAGCACTTTTTCAACGTAATGAGATTGACTCAAGGAGATGCCACTGGAGTTTCTAATAACTCTAACTCCTAAAATAACATCTGCTTATCCTAGGTCTTTTATCTCAAATTGAGATGACAAGAAATCCTTGGTATCATTCAAAACGTCCAGATTATTCCCAAAAATCAACATGGCATCTACATATAGGCATATAATCACACAATCTGATCCTATTAGTTTAGAATAAACACAGGAGTCAGATGTATTCAAAATATAGCTATTCATCACTAAAGTGCTGATAAACTTCACAAACCATTACTTAGGTGCTTGCTTAATATCATATAGAGATTTTCTAAGTTTTCATACCTTATTCTCTTGATCAACAATTACAAACCCCTCAGGTTGGGAAATGAAGATTTCTTCCTCTAGGTCAACATTTAAAAAATTGTCTTGACATCCATTTGATGTACAACTAACTCATGAATTGTAGCTATGGCAATTAGAGTCCTTATCGAAGCAATCTTGGTCAAATGAGATTAAGTATCAAAATAGTCTAAGCCTTTCTTTTGGGTAAAACCCCTAATCACAAGTCTAGCTTTGAACCTTCTATTGAACCATCAGGTCTCCTTTTTTTCCTTTTGAAGATCCATTTACTATTAATGGGTCTACTACCTTTAGGTAACTTAGTTAATTCCATGTTTGCTTAGAAACAATAGGATTAAGCTAGCTTTTAATTGCCTCTTTCCAAAAAAACTAGGGTTAATGGACCTCATTACCTCATCATTGATCTTCTATCATAAAGGCAGACACACGCTCATCACCTATGATGAGAATAACCTATGAACAAATTGTCATAGGTCTTAGGTCCAATGATATACTTCTTAACGTCAGGTTGACTTACTTTAACCAAACACCCCCACACTCTAAGAAAATTCAGTTTGGGAGTATAACATTTCCACATCTCATAAGGTGTCTAGTCTAGTTTCTTATGGGATACACGGTTAAGAACATGACAAGTTGAAAGAATAGCTTCCCCTCACATGTCATCAGTCATCCCTGAACTTGATTAATTAAACCTGAAATTCACACATTATCCACAGCATTGTAGCGAGGCTAACCAGATATGAATCATCCTATGTTACTTCCTACTTAAACCAGCCAGATCCAACCCTACAAAAGTAGGGCATTACAAGTAATGCGATGGACACATTTAGACATATGACTTTATATGACTTTACATATCATGCAAACTTACATATAAGCTGACACAAAAGAGGTAATGTTACTTGGTGTGCTCATGACTGTCATCCTCAACCAGTCATATGCAAAAGAAACTATTACTTTCTATACATCCATTCAACTGCAAAATGCAGGAAAACCAAAATGAAGGACATATGAAAAAAAACTGTTTGAGATGAAGACATGGATGTACAAAAGCATTATCAATACAAGCTGCTAAAGCATTTGGCAGCACAACTATATATAATGGTCTACATTACCAAGCCATGATTTCAAGCATTTCTATCATTATGATTATAAGTCCAAGATGGGATAACTAAGAAATAAAGAACATTTTCATTAATCAAAAACAAATTACTTGTGTCATGGTGTATGGAATGGAGAGACTTGTATCATGGAGCATGGAATGGAGAGATTGACCACAATCTGACATCAGTCCATGCAATAATTTCTCACAGATGTCACTTGAAACCCATTTATGTGCATGCATGTGGACATATGGGAGCATTCAGGCACGCATGTGTGAATATTTGGTTCTTAGACTTAGTTTGACATATAGTTCAATGCAATTCTTTATAGTATGCTCTCATCTCCCCCTTCTCTAGATTTCTTATTCAAAAAAAGTATTTCAGATGACTGCGCTGGTGACATAACTTATTTGGAGGAATGTTTCAAGTATTTCCTATCCACCAACCTCAATTGGAAACCCCCTGAATTACTAACTTTCATTCACTAGGTGCCATGCACCAATCAGCCTTAATATGAGAGAGAAGTTTAGGAACAATGATGATTTCTTCCTTATAATTGATACCCAACTTAGGAAACCTCATGTCATCTCTCTATCCCTAATTAGTGGGATGATTTAATGTTACCAATTATGGAAACTGCGAATGGTTTTTTTCCCCGTAAAAAGAGAAATTGCATTCACATCTTATGCTTGTTTCTTGTAATACCATTGGTTGCAGTACAATTAGCACAACCTGCCTTTTTAAGATAATTATCAAATGAAAGCATTCAATGTGCAAATGAAATTTGGAGTACAGTAACCACCGCATGTGATAGTCATGTCTCATTTTCATCACGAAGACAATCCAATAAAAACAATATCAAAAACTTCATGCTTTCAATGGATAACGTATATTCACAAAAAAGGTGGGTTCCTCGCAGATTTCACATGCACTGGTTAGATGAAATGAAAACATGTACAAATTTATTTCTTTCAAAGCAGAAGAAATCAATGCATATTGCACATCCCATTCATTTTGAGAAAGTACATAAATCAAAAACAGTATTTAACTACAAGGCAATGAAGAGCGAATGTAGCACTTAAAACAGAGCATACATGATTATACCAGTATAATAACAAGTAAAAGATTTAGAGAGGTCCCAACTACAGAAAATTTGGTAAAAGTTTAATGGCATGTAGTTTTATTAGGAAGCACTGAACAAAACGGTGGATTGCACTTTCTGTTGATGCACGCCCTTAATGACTCACGTGCATATAAATGAAATTTATGGGGGCACAAAAAATATAGCAAGTCGCAAACTTCTACGCATTGTTTGCAATGGTAGCCAAAGTATAATACTGGACTAATTACTTTCAAATTGTAAGAAAAATTGGTAGAATACCGTGATATACGAGGATGAACAGAGAAGCAGAAAACTTATCAGAAGAGATTCAAGGCTGTGTCGTGGAATGACCACTGCCTTGAAAGCAATTACAGTGCGACTTCAGTTGTAATCGTTGTTGCCGGTTGCTCCCCAAGGTTAACACAACAGCCCCTGGATGCGTCCACTCGTGGCCAGAGACTTGGAGTTTGCACAGCTCGGATACCCAGGAAATATTGCAGAGAAAGAGTTGATATATGAAAGAAAAGAATTGTTTTTCGCATATCGTGTCCAACCAGAGAAGAAGACACGTCCAGCCTTTTATAGGAATATAATAGAAGTTGAAGAATGCAAACGGAAAAACAAATAAATGATGCGTTTAAATGTTGTAGTAACAGCTGCAATGAAAGGAAAATTATGGCCGTTTCAATATTAATAGCCTCGAATGAATGCTGCAATTAAGTAACCGATTAAAGCAGCAATTAAGTGGTTGATTAAAGCAACAATTAAATGACAACAATTAAATGGCAATTAGAGAGTTGAAATCTGAGACATAAAGGGGCCAGGTTAAAAAAAGGAAAGGCACGCCGTCCAAAAAAAGGAAAGGCGCGCACGTGACACGACACGGCAGGCGGGCGGCGCACGCACGTCACGACCGGCGGGCGGACGGCGGCGGCTGTGCGTGCGTGTGTGGTGGACCCATGACCATGTAGGTCCTCTCCCTTCACAAAAGTGTCGTACCCCTTGGGGCACGCCCCATATCTCTACAACTCCCCTAATAAACACCTCCAAAGCAAGTTGCCCAAACAATGTGGGACAAAAAGAAAGTGGAAATGAAACAAGGCTTTTGAGATCTTATTATTTCCAACAGTATCAACTACAGATGGCCATGGAAACTTATTGCATGTAGACCATTGGATAGAAAGTAGGGAGTTAAGAGACTATAATCATCATCGCCCTCGTCTAAGCCTCTGCCCAAGAATTTGGAGTGGTACTCTATACTTAAGCTTTGAAACACAATATTACTAAACATTTCAACCTGCATTCAAAAAGAAAATATCAAGGTTCGTGAATACTCTATAATGCCTTTGCTATGATCTTCATTGCCTATATCATGGTTTCCTCGCATTTTGTTTAAGACCAGATTAGAAGAAGCATTTTTATTGATCTCTTGACGTTCAACATGTCGACTTATAAAATTGTCATTGAGAATTACCAAGTTACTTATTTTAAAGGGTAAATTCCACTAATGTATAATATCATATGTTCAATGTGTCGCGAAATATCATTTGCTATACTCCTTGGCAAAACATGTAACAATTACTCTTTCAAATAGTTGTACTAATGGACAAACAAAACTTGCAAAACAGTTTAATTTATGATAATATAGGTTGTACCACGAATGCCTTGATGAGTGGATGCTTATGATTGTTGGTAAGATTGGGCATATTCGTTATTCTTTGCAGTGATCTAGGATGTCAATTAATTGCGATGGTAGATGACCAATATGTGTTCGTAAGGCAACAACCTAAAGATGCAGGTGGCTTGTACTGTTTGGATCACGTAATTGTTGTATGCGATATCTGACAAATCTCTGCAAGGCAAGTACTCTTTTTTTCCTAGGTTGGTTTTCTTGTTGTTTTGTTTGCTTATTAGATAGAAAGCGTAATTGTTACATGTTCTGCAAGGAGTATAGCGAAGAGCGTGCGTGCATACACATACAGATACCCCAACCCCAAAAAACCCGAATTTTTTTAAAAATAAAGTTATTGGAATTGGTAAAGAAATGTCTAAAACCATGGCCACCAATATTGCATCCCCATAGTGAAGTATATTTTAGAAGTCTGAGCAATTGTGTGCATGCGCATGATTGTGAAAATTTTACACCTTTTCTTTTTCTTTATCACTTTCCCTTCTAGGTCAGCATTTGATTATTTGCTTTGGGGCTAAGAGGTTGTTTTCACTATTCAGTTGGTTTTAAATTTGATTTGGTAACATGAGACCCCAGTTTTCACTATCGATCTCGACTTGCCACCCGATATCCGTATGGTTCTTGCCCATGGCCCGATGCACTTTATTACCCATATGGTTATGAGGTAAAAATCCATAGTAATGATTCAATCAGTTATATTAGGAATACCAGATTCACATAAAAGAAATGATTTGCATACCTTTTTCTTTTGTTTTTACTGGAACACTGAAATAAATAAATTGACATATTCAAGGAATAAAAGAAAACATGCTCAGATTTTATTTTTCTGAACCGTTCATTTATTTTTCAGCGTAAACTATTATGTTGTAAATTGTCTAAAGTCTAAAGTCAAAACAAAATTAGATAATCACATGAGTAAAACAGTAATAGCTAATGCAAGGTTGCTGATTTCTGCGGCATCGCCATCTTCTTTGGCCATTGGAGAAGTCTTCGATTGTTCGTGCTGAGTCTCAATATTTGATTGATGATTAGTTAGAGCAGGAGTCATTTATCTTTCAGGATGCAAGTCATTTGCGGATCAGCCGACGACGGGCAAATGCGAGGCTGCAAAGACATCTAATGACAACGTCGAGTCGGGTCTGACTGTGTTCTGCTCGATCGAGCAGGCGATGAAGGCATCTATGTGATTAGTTAGAGGTTATTCATCAAATGTCTCCTAATTTTTCTATTTACGCAACATAATGACTAAAATATGTGCAAAAGTTACTCAAGTTGGGCGTTAAATTGCATCCTCAAGGGGAAAATATACCCAGGAGAAATGTTTCGCTGCATCTTCGCTAGGATTACGCCTCAAGACTGGGCAAAAATCTTCCAATGTAAATCCAGATGCCTTTCAAACATTCAGCATGATCCATTCGGCATCATTTTGATAATCGTTGGGGTTTGGCATGTATCTGAATAAAGAAACAAAAGTCACAACACAGTCTTAATAATATCATCTTGTTGCAAACAAACCATGATCATGCTTCTCAGATGATACAAGGAATTTTAAAGGAGTCTAATTATCATGCAAAGAACCTAAAAGCGCCATCCAAATCTGCAAACTGCATGGCAAACAAAGGAGAATACAACATCCGAGACATGGCCATATACACTACGTTTACTGCAACCAGTCGGTTCAAGATGATGGTGCATCAGCAAACCCGTAACTTCAAGATGATTGTGCATCACCAGAGAACCAAACAAAAATCTGACAAAACTCAAAATTTAATATCAATTGCTCACCAAATACCCTCTCATTCTTCTCTTGCTTAAGAGAATGAACAGTCCTGCAAGTCTAGCAAAAGTATCGTGACTAATACCGTCTTGAACAGTCCTCTCATTCTTCTCACTAAATACCCTCACATTTACGTCACTTTCAAATGATAAATAATTTCTCTTGAACCAACCAAAAAATTTCTGAAAGAAAAAACATTAGAAAAGAGTTGTTACCAATTATTTGAAACAAAACATTGTCCCAGAGCCAACAAAGACTTATAAATGAATTCAGTTTGTACTTTGCTTTGGATCTAATAAACAGATTGCGAGGATTGTGGAAATGAGCAGGACCAATAGCAAAAAAAAACTAAGGATTGGTGCAATTCAGGGAGCAATTTTTGGTGATATAATTCTCAGTAAATAAATCTTTACATTGACCAAAATCATCAGTATATAAAAGATGAACTGAGTTAACTTTAATCATCAGAAGAGTTCAATTGTGTTATGCGCACCAGAGGCCTGAAACACCAAGCATGCCAAAGAGAATATGTTGATATCAGAGGCCGACAGTGTAGGGAACCCCAGCTACAGCGATCCATGAACCACCACCCAGAAAATTTTCCACCATAAAATTGGACGCTTCCGCTATCGTCATATTGTGGACCCCCGGCCACTTTACTCTACCGTCAGTCCCGGCACCGGCCCCGGTGTTTTCGTACTCTCCGTAGTACAATGTGCTCAACCCGATGTTTCTAGGCCATGCGAGCCATCCAGCCGAATCGATCTCCCCGTCGATTGATGACTTCATAAATATTATCCTCAAATACGGCTTCCATGGCCGGCCCAGATAGGACTGTGTGGATCCCAGGCTCTCTGCGACAGCCATGCTACAGTTGTGGATGGAGATGTCGGTGGTCCAGTCCTCTTTGTAACGACCCTCGGCAATGATGGTGTTCTACTGGCCTGACAGTGGCTTACGGAGATAAAGGTTGCAGCACTGGAAGACGACAGTGGTGTCATCGAAGATGAGGTCGATGGTGCCATAGATGTCGCAGTTGCAGTAGAACTGGCGACTAGCTTTGACGTAGAGGGTGTCTTGGTATCCCCAGAAGCTGCATCGGTAGAAGACCGAGCGTTTTGATTCCTACATGAGGGCGACTGCCTGCTCCGTTTGAGGGCCGGCGGTGTTCTCAAACGTCATGTACTGGGCGATGAAGCAATCTCCGGTGATGCCTGCCGTCATGGCCTGTTTAGCCTTATACAGCGACTGACGCAGTAGTCCTCTATGTATGAGTAGAGGGAGTATAAGGAGTTGATAAGAGGTGATATGGCGTGTATGTGGCTGGTGGCAGTCGTGTAATTTCTTGAAGGGTGTGAGGGCATTTTGGTCATTAGGCAATACGGGTGGAAGTGTGTGTAGAGAAATGGTGGGTGTGTAAAGTAATGTCATACTTGTAATTTTGAAGGAGTAGGTTAGTGTAAGAGGGGCTAGTGTGAAAATGGATGGGATTAGTGGCATACTTGTAAATATTTAGAAGGATGAAGAGCAAAATGGTCCTTTGGTCTAAAAGAGGGGGGTGTGTACATAAAGTAATGGCAAACTTGTAAATACATGAAAGTTGAGGGGTAATGTTGGGAGGGTATTAAAGTCATTTTAGCATGTGCAAGCTTATCCTAAAGAGGAGTGTGTACATAAAGTAATGGCAAACTTGTAAATACATGAAAGTTGAGGGGTAATGTTGGGAGGGTATTAAAGTCATTTTAGCATGTGCAAGCTTATCCTAAAGAGGATTCTAGTGCTATATAGTTGTAGGACATTTCCATCCTCTTCTTTAAACTTCTTTTCTTTTCTTTTCATTTTCTATTTCCCCTCTCCCCTCCCTAAACCAGCCCGAACCCCTCTCCCCCCATTTTCATCTTCATCAAGACACAAAACCCTAATTTTACTTCCAAAAAATTCAATGAAACCCTAGCTCCTCAAGGAGAAAGAAAGGTGGAAGGGAGATAAAGAGAAGAGAGGAAGAATAGGGATTTCCTTGAGGTAGGATGCTAACTTGGCTAAGGGTTTTATTTAGGGATTATGATGGTATTATGAAGTTGTTTAGATTGCTCATGCTCTTGAATTCATGCGGTATGTGTGCCATAAATAAAAAAGATCTAGTTTTCCTTAGTTTTCTTAGCAAAACACCTCCTCCCTAAAATTCTGAAATCATGCTACATGTTTTTACTTGAATTATGGTCTCTGTGGGTTGAATTACTTTCTGAAAAAATATATAATTGTAGATCTTGAAGTTATACCCCAGATTCATATAAAATTTGTAATATGTTGAGTTCAATAAGTGGGAGCAAGAATTCAATGTTTACAACATGTCTGAAATTCTGTCAAACTGGACACAGTTTAGAAAAATGAAGCTCAGTACCTGCACACTCTATGGAATTTTCTGTTTTTGGTCTTGTTGTAAACTTAACAAGTGTTTCTACAGTTTCATCTTAGTGCATATTTTTCGAAATTCTGGCTGCAACATGCCCAACATTAGCTTTTAATACAGACCCTGAAATCTGTCTGAAAAACAGTCTGAACAGGTTGCACCAAATAAATCACCATAAATTGTCTGTTCCACATTTCTACATGAAATTTTATGGGTGAATCCAGAACTACTAAATCTTCAACTTTCATTTAGAGAGTTTTGTCAAATTCGCAAGAAAACTGGATGAAATGCGCTGGTTTGTGTGGCTGTTTCCCGGTAATTCCTGAAATCTAGTGTGTTTCAATGAAGTTAAAGCATGTAGTGTTGTCAATTTTCTCTCAATATGCATGAATGTTATTGCCACCCATAAGAGAGTTTATTCATGCTATCTGTTACCAAAATTAATGATGTGACCCTCTTCCTTTATGTGTTGGCTGCTATATGTTTGTTGAAATGCCCCATTGAATGTGAAGTTGAAGAAACTTGAAGATAACTATGAAAATGTTGTCCCAGGTATTACATTTATAAAATTGCTTAAACCTATTGAAATTATGACAGATGATATGTCAATTGGGGTGTCTCAATCTGCTCTAAGGCAGGTTAACATCCTAGTATGGGGATGGGGGAAGTTTGGGTGTTACTTAACTATAAGGGACTGGACTGAGAAGATGGGGGAAAAGAGATGTGGTGTGCGATATTTATTCCCACTCGCCTTTACCGGGAGTGGAGGGGACTTGGATGTTGTGTAACTATGGGAAGCCTCACTGCCGCCAGGGACAGGGGAGCTGAGTGGCCCGGCGTACAGTGCCTGTGTCCACTGCGTCGTGTGCTATATTCATCCCAAATTTGGGGTGAGGTCCAGGCCCTTATCTTTAAGTGATATCCAGGCTTCTAAAGAGTCACTAACATCTGCTAACTAATAAACTTCTTATGTGTTGTTGTTGCAGAATTGTGTGTTGTACTCTTCACTTTGGTTGCTTGTACTCCTATTGCATCTACACTCATAACCCCTAAATGATTCTCCTACCCTAGTTAGTTGCCTACTGAGCATGTTTTGACGTGCTCATTTTACTTTTCAGGACTTGAGCAGACGACACCAGAGAAGAATCTTCCTCTGGAGATTATCCAGACGTGAGTCGTGACTTGGGGACACTACTCTTTTTGGGATGTATCTTGTGGTGTGCGTTGAGTTGAGAAGTACACGAGTTGTCTTGTGTAGCTGGGATGTGTGTTGGTAGCTTGTGGTACTTCTCATGTATACTTGAGTTAGTTTCACTTGTACTTGATGCTGGTGTGTAGTACTTTCTTTGGTTATGTAAATCTGAGGTTATGTACTTTCTGTGGTGGTGGTATGTGTTGCTTTCTTTTTATATGTATGTGATGTATGATCCCAGCATTCACAGTGGCCTGCTTGTTGTGTATTTTCTATTCACACTTGGTGCAAAACCGCGGCTTGTCAAGCTCCATCCTCCCTCTTCCATGGTATGGGTTGCCCTATAGGGTATTTGTGAGAATGGTGCATGACATGTTTAGTGGTGGCCCATGTAGGTCCGCTCACACTGCGATATGCGAAAGAATGATACATCCAACACATTGATGCCATCACATATGGTACTAATTCCTCTTGTGCTGTCCTCTCCCTGTAGAATGGATAGTGGAAACGAGATATCTTCTTCGGAGATGGAGCATGTTGAGCCCTCTTTGATGGAGAAGATTTTGATGGGTTTCCAGGCGAGTCTGAGTCAGCAGGCTGGGATGCTCGCCAGGATGCAGGGTCAGAAGACCCCAGGCTTCAAGCAGTTTAGGGCAATGAAGCCGAGGACTTTTTTGGCAAGGAGACTGCATTGGAGGTCGATGAGTGGTTACGACACACAGAGGATGACCTCACAGCTATTGAATTTCCATTAGAGAGTTAGGTTGATGCAGTAAAAAGGCAGTTGACACATCAGGCCAGTGATTGGTGGGATGCCCAAGAGCGGCATCTGACAGGTCATATCTCTTGGAAGACTTTCAAGGAGCATTTTGAGTCCAAGTTCCTTCTAGAGACCACAACGGATGAGCTCAGACATCATTTTGAGATGTAGACTCCGGGCCGACGGAGCGTGGATGAGTATGATGCCGAGTTTTCCTCGCTGAGCAAGTTTGCCCTAGAGCTTATTACGACTGATGCCACCCGAGCTCGATGCTTCCTTATGGGACTGGATCCGGAGTATAGAGGGACGATGTCTACACAGAAACTCGCCACACATGAGGATGTGCTCGAGGCGGTAAGATTATATGAGATCCACTTGTGGAGTATAGGGAAGATGACTACCTGTGACAGATGATCATCAGGACCACAAAAGACATTATCTCGGCCAGTACAGACGACCTAGTTCAAGAGGCCAGAAGTCCCTGCAGTGACCAGAGAGGTCTGTCATGCCACTACTATGGCAAGGCTGGCCATGAGTAGAAGGAGTGTAGGGCTTGGGCTAAGCCATGCTTCGCTTGTGGTGGTCGAGGACACATTAGCAGGTTCTGCCCGCAGCAGGGTGCCTACCTGGCCCCAGTAGCACATGTGGTAGGCCGATGCAGTAGTGAGCTCTTCCACCTGGTTCGCAGCAGCCTTCACTTCCAGCACCAGCTGGACCAGGCATACCAGCTCCTAGAGGACCTTCCTTGTCCCCTCAGTGACAGACCTTTAAGAAGGCAAACTCTGCTCCAAAGTCCCAGGCTTTCACGATGACAGTAGTAGAGGCAGAAAACTCAGGACAGGTTATCACTGGTATGGTTGTAGTCCTCTCCTTACTTTACGTTATATCACTTGTTGCTTGGTTATGTTGAACATTGGCTTGATTTCCTTTGTTGGCTTCTAGGTATGGTTAAAGTAGCATATTTTCTTGCTTTGGCACTTTTTGATTCTGGGGCTTCACACTGTTTTCTATCCCGACAATTTGTGGCCAAAAATGCTATACCGGTAGACTCCTTCACTGTTAGTTGGAATATTCACACAGGGAGTGGTGTGATTAGGAGTACTTCAGGACTTCTTTGTTGTCCAATGGAAATTTGCGACCGGGATCCTTGTGATTGAGATGCCCACCTTTGAAGCTGTGTTTGGGATGGATTGGTTAGGGATGTTTTGTGCCACTATTGACTGTAAATTAAGGAGGGTAGTCTTCCAGATTCCTGATCACCCAGAATTCGAATACAGGAGCGGTAGTTGCACATTGGAACCTGTAAGATTCAGAGCAACACCAGTGGAAGCAGAAGTATTGGCAATGGCCATGGAGGCGGAGCCAGTCTTACCCAGGGTTGTACGAGACTTTCCTGTTGTCTTTCCTGATGACATGTATGGACTTCCTCATGATCGATCATTGGAGTTCACTATTGATTTGGTACCAAGCACACAACCCATTACGAAGGCTCCTTATCGAATGGCACCACCTGAGGTGGCTGAGCTTCGTAATCAGTTAAAGGACCTATCAGAGCGAGGACTGATACAACCAAGTGTGTCACCTTTGGGAGCACCAGTGCATTTGGTGAATAAGAAAGATGGATCCCAGAGAATGTGTATTGATTATAGAGAATTGAACAAGGTGACAATCAAGGACAAGTACCCACTACCTCGCATCGATGACCACTTTGATCAGCTTGGTAGATCCCGAGTCTACTCAAAGTTGGACTTACGGAGCGGTTATCATCAAATAAAGGTTTGGGGGTCCGATGTCCCGAAGACAGCTTTTCGAACCCGTTATGGGCATTATGAGTTCCTGGTGATGCCCTTCGATGTGACTAATGCTCCAGCTACCTTTATGAGATTAATGAATCAGGTATTCTTTAACTATTTGGATAAGTTCATGGTAGTCTTTATTGATGATATCCTGATATATTCCAAGGATGAGGAGGAGCATGTGGAGCACCTGAGGATTGTACTAGAGACCTTGAGACAGCATCAGTTATATGCCAAGTATAGTAAGTGCCAGTTCTGGCTGTCTAAAGTGGCATTCCTTGGGCACAGAGTTTCAGGAGAAGGCATATCAGTTGATCCAGAAAAGGTGGCTGCAGTGGAGAAATGGCCTATTCCCAGGTCAGTTTCAGAGATTCGAAGTTTCTTGGGATTGGATGGCTATTGCAGGAAATTCATCAAGGATTTCTCCAAGATTGCGACACCACTTACTCACCTGACTAAGAAGGATGTTGCTTATGTCTGGTCTGAGGAGTGTCAGCATGCATTTGAGGAGTTGAAGAGAAGGTTGACAACTGCGCCAGTCCTGACGATCCCGGATCGTTCTGGAGGATTCGAGATCTTCTGTGATGCTTCTGGCAAAGGGCTTGGATGTGTCCTACATCAACATGGACGTGTTGTAGCTTATACCTCTAGACTTCTAAAGGTGCATGAGCTAAACTACCCTACACACGAATTGGAGTTGGCAGCCGTGATTTTTACCCTAAAGCTATGGAGACTTTCTGCTAAGGGAGCATATCAAGGTGTATACCGACCATAAGAGTTTGAAGTATGTATAGTATGTATTTACCCAGAAGGAGCTCAACATGAGACAGTGTCAATGGTTTGAGCTGATGGCAGAATATAATATCGATCTCCAGTATCACCCTGGAAAGGTGAACATGGTCCCTGATGCACTTAGTAGATATCCTGCTGTGATGATGTTGACCTCTCAACCTCAGCTCCAGTTGTCCCTACGACAGATGGAGATAGAGATTGTTCTTTCGGGTATCAAAGCAGCCATGTTGAACCTGTAGGTCCAGTCCGATCTGGTGGACTTGATCAAGGCCACACAATCAGGAGATGAAAGGATAAGGAGGATCCGAGAACATGTAGAGGCCAGACTTCGGACAGACTTCTTGTTGGATCTGAATCGTAGCCTAGAGGGGGGTGAATAGGCTATTAAAAATATTAGTGCAACCCACGAACAACCACACGCAGTTATAAGCACATACAGCGTAAATAAAAAGCAATCACAAAGTACGCACAGATATACCCTGGTTCGGTCGTCCCCACGACCGACTCCAGCCCCGAAAGAAACTACTAGATAGATATGTAATCAAGTACAGGTACAATGAGTCAAGATCCCAAATATACTCTCACCTAGCTCGTATGCACACCACGTGCTCTACACTCTCAATCTAGTCAGATGCTCTCACCCTTGACGAGCCCCAACTCGTCAAGTCCCCAAAAACACAATAAACTGGTAAAGTTTCCCTTACGAAGAGCTAACACAATTATTACACAATATAATAAACAAGAGAGTTTAGAATGCTCAGATCGTGTAGCGGTGTCGTCTTCGTCAATCAGCACGGGCCAGACGTCGTCTGACAAGTAATAGTAGTCTCTCGACAATGGCAACTCAAGTTGCGGCAATTAAGTATTGCGGCAAGAGCTTGTCTTGTGAATTATTTGTTTCTAATCCCATGTGTGGTGCATTCTTCGTATCCTGCGAAGAACAAAAGAGAAGTCAATGGATACTCAAGTTAAAAAGTAAAACCAAAAGGATGTTCAGAATTTTTCTCCATTTGCTCAATGTTGCGACTCTTCAATAGGCTTGGAGATGTCAAGACTTACGGCAGATGCTTCTCTTAAAAGAATTGAGTCTGTGGCGAAAATTGGGCTCATGGAAAAATTCCTTCTCACAAGAATTCGGCAGCCTACAGATATATTTCCCTTCCTTTTTGGTAGAGGAGAGCTTGAAGATTCTCGTTAGGCTCTCATCCAAAACAAAAATTTTGCACACACACAGAACTCGACAGCAAGCAGATTTTGGCAGTAAGCACACAATTCGGCAGTAAGCACACACAAAAATTTTTGCACACAGAAAAATTCGGCCCACAAAAATCTTGCACAAGAAAATAGGCTTTGGCACAAAGATTTGCATAGGATTTTGAGCACAGAAATTTTTGTACTCACACAAAATTCAGCACCCACAAAAGTCTTGCAAAAAAAACTTTGAAAGCTCAGCACAAAATTATTTTTTTTACGCACTGCTCTTCAAGGAGATTAGAAAAACAAGGGCGCTCTCCTATGTGCGGCTGACCGGCAAATAAGAAAACAAAAAAATAAATCACAAATGGCCAGCCTTTTGCTTTTGGTTACCGCTGGGAAAAAGGATGCCGGCTGATTGGCTTTGAGGCAAAGAATTGCGGCTCTTGGAGAAATATCAAGAGGAGAGAGGAATTTCGGCCCTTGGCTCTTTGGTCATTGGTTATTTGATGAGAGAGAGGGACTTTTATTTTTTGGCTGAGAAGGGATATATAAAACTTGCGGCTCCTCTCCTTAAAAAATTGTGTTGGCCGTGTGATGATGTTTTCCAGGGGGCACTTTTCCTTGCCCATGATGTTGGGTTTAAATAGGAGAGACCAGGGTTTTGAAATTTGGCAAGGGATTGGATTGAACCAACCGCTTTGATATTTGACCCAATAAATATGGGATTTGATTAGGAGTTTGAATCTTTAATATATTTGATCAAATCCCACTTTGATTATATTTGTTTCCATCTCTCCCAAAATTGACCAAGTCCAAATAGCTTTGTGCTCACCACCTCTTCTTCATTCAACTTGCTATATGATTAGCAATTACTCCAACTATTGGGAAGATTATCATTTCGCCTTTTCTGAAACACACTTAGCACACACGTTACATATAACACATCGTTTGTCATCATCAAACAAGAGATCTTAGATCATTGCTTCCAACAACTTCCACATTCACGAAGATGGCTCTCTTAGATTCGGAACTAGGCTATGTGTGCCGGCTGGTGCTATTCGAGAGGAATTGCTTAAAGAGACACATAGCTCCCCATATTCAATTCATCCAGGAGGGACAAAGATGTACCCTGACTTGCAACAACATTACTGGTGGCATGGGATGAAGCTTGGTATAGCCAGGAGTGTGGCCTCGTGCTTGGTTTGTCAACAGGTGAAGGCCGAACACCAAGGAGTTGCAGGTCTGTTGCAGCCTCTTCCCATTCCTGAATAGAAATGGCAACACGTGACGATGGATTTTGTGACTGGGCTACCTCGCACAGCCAAGTGAAATGACGTAATTTGGGTAGTTGTTGATCGCTTGACCAAATCTGCACATTTCATTCCCTTCCGGGTTGGGCAGTCTACCGAGCATTTGGCTCGAAGATATATGGAGGTAAAACTCCTTCGTCACACGTACATCGTCCATATTTGATAACGTGAGGTGTTTGACATAATCTTCTTTGCAGGAGATCGTGAGGCTTCATGGAGTTCCTGTTTGTATAATCTCTGATCGGGACACCCGATTCACCTCACATTTTTGGAGAAGTCTGCAGTCTAGTTTGGGGACTCATCTCAAGTTTAGTACCTCATATCATCCCCAGACAGATGGGCAGTCCGAGCGAGTTATTCAGATTCTCGAGGACATGTTGTGGGCTTGTATGCTGGCCTTTAGGAGATCCTGGAAAGATCATTTGCACCTGGTGGAGTTTGCTTACAATAATAGTTATCAAGCAAGCATTGGAATGGCACCGTTCGCTGCTTTGTATGGAAGGAAGTGCCGATCGCCTCTAAGCTGGGACGATGTTGGGGATCATGAACTCCTAGGACCTGACTTGGTGGTAGAAGCGATCGATGTGGTTCGAACAGTCAAGGAGAATCTTCGTATCGCTCAGGATCACTATAAACATTGGGCAGATACAAAGAGGCGTCTGTTGGAGTTTCAACCAGGCGATTACGTGTTCGTGAAAATCTCCCCGGCACGTGGCACGATTCGATTTGGTAGACGAGGGAAGTTGAGCCCGAGGTTCATCGGTCCATTTGAGATATTGGCTCGTGTTGGTGAGGTTGTCTATCACCTTACCTTACCACCCTTCCTTGAAGGCATCCATGATGTGTTCCATGTATCTCAACTCCGGAAATATGTGGGAGACCCTAGTCACCTTGTGGACTTCTCAGAGATTGAAGTGCATCCCGACCTGACTTATAAACAGCAACCAGTGGCCATCCTGGATCGAAGATAGAATGTGCTGAAGAAGAAGGCCATTAATCTAGTAAGGGTCATGTGGCAGCAAGAATCTCCTGGTGAATCCACCTGGGAGCGTGAGGACGAGATGAGAGACAAATACCCTCACTTGTTTAAGTAACCATCTTATCCTTGTATCAATGTCTCTTTTGATAATTCCAATTTGTGAGGACAGTGGTGTAAGGTATCATATAGAGAAGGCTCCTGGAAATTAGAAGTATTTTTCTTCTTAGACTAGAACCCTTGAACTTCGGAAGTTTGAGGACGAACTTTATTTTAAGGAGGGTAGGATGTCATGGCCTGTTTAGCCCTATACAGCGACTGACGCGGTAGTCCTCTATGCATGAGTAGATGGAGGATAAGGAGTTGATAAGAGGTGATATGACATGTATGTGGCTGGTGGCAGTCGTGTAATTTCTTGAAGGGTGTGAGGGCATTTTAGTCATTTGGCAATACGGGTGGAAGTGTGTGTAGAGAAATGGTGGGTGTGTAAAGTAATGTCATACTTGTAATTTTGAAGGAGTGGGTTAGTGTAAGAGGGGTTAGTGTGAAAAGAGATGGGATTAGTGGCATACTTGTAAATATTTAGAAGGATGAAGGACAAAATGGTCTTTTGGTCTAAAAGAGGGGGTGTGTGTCTATAGTAAAGGAATGTGTGCATAAAGTAATGGCAAACTTGTAAATACATGAAAGTTGAGGGGTAATGTTGGGAGGGTATTAAAGTCATTTTAGCATGTGCAAGCTTACCCTAAAGAGGATTCTAGTGCTAGATAGTTGTAGGACATTTCCATCCTCTTCTTTAAACTTCTTTTCTTTTCTTTTCATTTTCTATTTCCCCTCTCCCCTCCCTAAACCAGGCGAACCCCTCTCCCCCCATTTTCATCTTCATCAAGACACAAAACCCTAATTTTACTTCAAAAAATTCAATGAAACCCTAGCTCCTCAAGGAGAAAGAAAGGTGGAAGGGAGATAAAGAGAAGAGAGGAAGAAAAGAGATTTCCTTGAGGTAGGATGCTAACTTGGTTAAGGGTTTTATTTAGGGATTATGATGGTATTATGAAGTTGTTTAGATTGCTCATGCTCTTGAATTCATGTGGTATGTGTGCCATAAATAAAAAAGATCTAGTTTTCCTTAGTTTTCTTAGCAAAACACCCCTCCCTGAAATTCTGAAATCATGCTGCATGTTTTTACTTGAATTATGGTCTCTGTGTGTTGAATTACTTTCTGAAAAAATATATAATTGTAGATCTTGAAGTTATACCCCAGATTCATATAAAATTTGTTATATGTTTAGTTCAATAAGTGGGAGTAAGAATTCAATGTTTACAACATGTCTGAAATTCTGTCAAACTGGACACAGTTTAGAAAAATGAAGCTCAGTACCTGCACACTCTATGGAATTTTCTGTTTTTGGTCTTGTTGTAAACTTAACAAGTGTTTCTACAATTTCATCTCAGTGCATATTTTTCGAAATTATGGCTGCAACATGCCCAACATTAGCTTTTAATACAGACCCTGAAATCTGTCTGAAAAGCAGTCTGAACAGGTTGCACCAAATAAATCACCATAAATTGTCTGTTCCACATTTCTACATGAAATTTTCTGGGTGAATCCAGAACTACTAAATCTTCAACTTTCATTTAGAGAGTTTTGTCAAATTCATAAGAAAACTGGATGAAATGTGCTGGTTTATGTGGCTGTTTCCCGGTAATTCCTGAAATCTAGTGTGTTTAAATGAAGTTAAAGCATGTAGTGTTGTCAATTTTCTCTCAATAAGCATGAATGTTATTGCCATCCATAAGAGAGTTTATTCATGCTATCTGTTACCAAAATTAATGATGTGACCCTCTTCCTTTATGTGTTGGCTGCTATATGTTTGTTGGAATGCCCCATTGAATGTGAAGTTGAAGAAACTTGAAGATACTATGAAAATGTTGTCCCGGGTATTACATTTATAAAATTGCTTAAACCTATTGAAATTATGACAGATGATATGTCAATTGGGGTGTCTCAATCTGCTCTAAGGCAGGTGAACATCCTAGTATAGGGATGTGGGAAGTTTGGGTGTTACTCAACTATAAGGGACTGGACTGAGAAGATGGGGGAAAAGAGATGTGGTGTGCGATATTTATTCCCACTCGCCTTTACCGGGAGTGGAGGGGACTTGGAGGTTGTGTAACTATGGGAAGCCTCACTGTCGCCAGGGACAGGGGAGCTGTGTGGCCCGGCGTACAGTGCCCGTGTCCACTGCGTCGTGTGCTATATTCACCCCAGATTTGGGGTGAGGTCCAGTCCCTTATCTTTAAGTGATATCCAGGCTTCCAAAGAGTCACTAACATCTGCTAACTAATAAACTTCATATGTGTTGTTGTTGCAGAATTATGTGTTGTACTCTTCACTTTGGTTGCTTGTACTCCTATTGCATCTACACTCATAACTGTAGGGATCGTCTAACCCTTGCAATACTAACAACACACACTAGAGGGGGGGTGAATAGTGTAATGTCAATAAAATTGTCCAATTAAAATTTAACTTGCAAATGCGTAATTATAAATGCAAGAGGAATTAAAAGGCACAATCAATCCAAACGCAAACACAAAGATTTTCCCTGGTTCCCCAAACTTGGGTACATCCAGCCACACCAATATTCACTATATTCACACACAGAGAAGTGAATACAAATCTCACAAGGAGATACCCCACAAAGAGGATTTATGCCCTACACAAGGACCCAACCAATCCTACACGAGGATCAAGACTCCCACACAGAGAATCACTAACTCCCACTCAGAGAATTAGGGTTAGCCCTACACTATGACATTGTCCTAAACTCCCATAAAGAGAGTTACTCCCACAAAGAGAGTTATTCCCACAAAGAGAATATCCGAAGTCCCACAAAGAGACAACCTCCCACAAAGAGAGAATCCTAATCCCACAAAGAGAAATAGGAAAAATACAATTACACCAAGTAAAATAAATACTCTTACCTATGCCTTGAGATGCTTACTCATGAATGGATGCAAGGCATGGAAGAGGATCTCCAAGTGTTGAGATATGCTTGAGAGCACTTGGATGATTTCCCTTGAGCTGGACTTCAATGCATGAAGAGGAATGAATGCACAATAGAGGGAAATGAGGGAGCTTGAGAGTTGCTTATAGATCTCTTGAGATTTTCAATAGTGTCAAGAAGAATCAAGAAGTAACAAGAGATGGCAGCACACTCATATATATAGGAATCCCATATCAAGCCCAAAACCCCAAGGAAACAGCCAAAGAAAGAATTCTGCAACGGCTAGAAACTGGGTGAAAACGAGAGGAACAATCGACTGTTGATCAAAAGACAGTCGACTGATCAACGGCTAGAAAATATCCAACGGCTATAATCTGAGCCCGGACAGTCGATTGATGAAGACAATATAGTCGACTGACAAACAGGACAGGCGCCTGTAAAACATTCAGCAGACGACTGCTGCAGGAGATGGATCAAAACAGAGAGCTGCACTCTTTCTCCAGTTATTCGCACAGGCGACTGATGTTAATGCTACAGTCGACTGTCAAATAGTCAGGCGACTGTACATTCTTCATCAGCCGTCTGCAGAATAAAATGGAGAGAAGACAGAGAGATGCAGAGATTGCACTTACGCTAGACAGGAGACTGTTGGCCAATTTCCAGGCGACTATAAGAATACATGCGACTGTAAACTGATCGACAGACGACTGTGCGTAAAGCTCAAGTTTGAGTCAATTGAAATGTTGACTTGAGCTGTGCAAATCAGGCGACTGTAGAAGGATCTATAGGCGAATCGAAATCACCCAGTCGACTGTATTTCCCTCATCAGGCGACTGATGGAAAGCCAGAGACTCCAAATGAGTCTTTGGACAGAGTGAACCTATTGAGTTGGATTCTATGATAATCCTAAGGTTCACTAAGATGGTTAAATGCATATGCATGATAAGTAAACCATCTAACAAGGTATTACAATAACCTAGACTCAAAAGAGAGAGAAAGCAATAAAGTAAATTACATGGATTACAATGCTTTCCTTAGAGTCTAAGTCTTCAATCTTGATGCCTTGATTGCTCTCCACCATCTCCAAGCTTTGGCACTCCTTGAGTCCAAGCTTAGGTCCTTCTTCACATGATGTCCATCCTTACACCAAGTGATTAGTCTCCAAGAAAGATATTCTTGAAATAAACTGAGAGACTAAAACATGAGAGTCATTAGCAACAACATAATGTTGTGATCATCATCAAAATAAGATTGGTATGAAACACCAATACTCAACATTCTCCCCCTTTTTGATGATGACACACATTATGTAACTTACAAAAAGATAAAGCACAATGCTAATGAGCTCCCCCTACTTATATGCACCAATTAAACAATGAGCTACACAATAGTAAATACTCATTCTACCTAATAACATCATGGTGACATATAATAGGCAAGGATTACATAAACCAATTGTAATATAATTGTAATATACAATATCATGCAAACATGAAAGGTTTATCTAATCCCATATATCTATCCCCATAGATATATCTCTCCCCATATGCATAAGTATATAAATCTCACTATATAGTTACATAATGCATATATCTCTCCCCTTGACATCGTCAAAAAGGTGGACATCAAATATATCCCCATTTGTCATCTTCACTAAGATGTGACAATATGCAAGAAAAGAAAGAGATGTATGATACCAAATTGAACAATTTAGTGGGTATCAATTCACTATCCCATGCTCCCCCTAGATCATAGAAATGGTCAAGTTTTGACTTCTAGGATCTAAAACCAATTATACAATAAATGGAGCCATGGGCCATAAAGTGTATCAAAGCAATAGATATGGAAAAATCAAGCTTGAATGACACACAAAGATATTGCCAAAACAAATATAACATGAGACATGTTGGCAATATACAAGAGGTTTGGTTTGAGACCAAAAATAACCAATAGTAAATAATGATCTCAACCATCCTCACAATGAGAGTCAAATATGTTTTAAAATATTTTAAACAAATAACATATTAACTCCCCTATTGACATACACATGGATCAAGAATGCATGCATGTCAATAAAATCCCCAATATTCCTATTTTCATGAAAAATACATACATATGAAAGTATTTTCAAAATCATGAAACACACACACAACCAATAGGTATGCAAAAATATAACATTAAGCACAATACCCATGCAATATGCAAATGTGTGTGGGGAACCTAAACATTAGGGAACCAAACCCAAGATGAGTTTGACTTCCTAACATAATCACATGAGGTGATCACATCCCTAACTAAAGAGTTGATGTAACTATCCCTCTCTTGCACACTAACCTTAGTGGGAATCCATAATCTCAAGGATTTCCTAGGCAAGGGTTTTGCCTTTGCAAGAGGGATGGATGTGGTATGCTTAGGTGTAGAAATTTCTTAACATGCAAAGAATGAGGATTTTGCTTCTTAGCAAAAAATGAAGATTCTTCATTCTTCCTCATCACCTTGTGATCTACATGCTTCTTGTTGGTGTTCTTGTTGTACAAGAAAGCATGGTGATTCTTCTTAGGTGCTTTAGCATATTTTTTGTATTTGCACCATAAGAGGAATTAGAGGTGGGTTTGGGTATCACATTTTGAATATACCCCAAACCTCCTCTATGATTTTCCGGATGTTGTTTTTCCAACAAATCGTGGAGTGAATCCCTAGAATACACAAAGCTTTTGAGCTTCCAGGATTCCTCTTCACATTTCAACGTAAGTTGTTGAATGTGAGAACCTAAGCTAAGGTTTTGAGCAACAAGATTTTCATTTGTAAGGCTCAATTCCTTAACTTGAGAGAGAAGTGTGTCTCTCTCACAAGTGTCATAAACATGCTTTTCATCATGACTTACACTAGTAATATCTAGTTCATGCAATCTACTCTTAGCAATCGTATATTTTGCTTTTAATCTATTGTAAGAGTTGATGCACTTACTAGCCTTTTCGGAGACCAAGTCAAAATTGATCTTGAGCTCCTCGTATGAGATCTTTTCTTCCTCGATCTCATCATCATCATCATCATCCTTGCAAGAGCTTGATGATGACTTCTCCTCCATAGCCATGAGGCACGAATCCTCATAGGAATTGTATGCGTCGAGCCAAGCATCCAACTCTTCTTCATTTAATCCGGAGGGGATTGGTGTAGGACCATCAATGGCTACAAAGCATGCGTGAGCATCCTCCTTTGTATCCTCTTCTTCGTTACTCGAAGTGTCCTCACCCGAATCATCAAAGGTCCCGACAAGTCCCTTCTTTTGGTTCTTGGACTTGGACTTTCCTTTCCAATGCTTCTTCCCTTTACCCTTGTAAGTTTCTTTGTTGGGTTTGGAAGGGCATTCGGTGGACAAGTGACCTTTTCCACTACAAGTGTAACAAGTAGGAACCTTGTTAGAATTGGAGGCAAACTTTGACAAAGACTTACCTTGCTTGCATTTAAGGAATGCTTTGAATTGCTCGACAAGCTCCTCAATTTCTTCTCCACTTGCATCTTCTTGCTCATCTTCTTCACTAGGAGCTTCTCGATGGAATTTCCTCCTCCATTTGATTGGCTCCTCCTTGGCATGGAATGCAACCCCATTGTTGGATATGGACGACATGTATACACCCATGAGGGGATGTATGAGGGTATATAGACCTCGGATGTCGCGTACATGAAAGCATGTGCAAAGGGAACCTTTTCATGTGTGAAAAGGACCACTCGATAAGTGGAAAAAGTTACTTTATAAGTGCATAAAGGCACTTGATAAGTGCATAAGGAAGAGGATAAGCAATGGTACTAATATAAGCTAATAAGCATATATGTAGTTATTTCCTACAATAACTACCCCCAAGGCCTATAAATAGGACCCAAGGGTATGGCTTTCAAGGCTAATCCTTCATGCCATAAGTTTGCATAAGGCAACCTTCTTTCCTCTTCTCCCTTCCATTAAAGTTCTTCATCCAAGTAGAGATTTAGACGGTGAAACGCTGCTTTGATCCTCTGTGACGAAGTACCGACCGTTGTGGCGAATCCAAGGGCGAAGTTCAGAGATTATAGCGAAGCATACGCTAACGTAAGTCTCTTCTCTCTTTTAATCCTCCATCATCGCATGATGGGTTCCTACATTGGTATCAAAGCCACACGGGTTCGCTCTGGTCTCACCGATGAATGACGCGTTGTCTCTTTCACGAATGAGTTTCCTTCCATTATAGATATGGTAGGAGCGCATCGTGATGGAGAGAACGCAAAAGTTGTTCTTTTCACGTTCGGGTCTTTTGCCATTACGGATATGGCAAGAACTCTCTGTGACGGGAAGAACTGACCGTTCATCTCGCCAAACTCGCACTCCTCATGGATGCTGAGTCTCCATTCAATAGGGAATGTGAACTCTCTTCATGTAGAGCGTGAAGTTTACGGTCTTGAAGGTGTGTTATTTTTTTTGGCACACGGCCATTAAAGCATAACCACTTTCTCAATGAACGGGTGTCTCATCGGAGAAGATGGTGGTTTCAAAACTTCTCATCGGAGAAGATGAACACGTATCTCTTTGGTGCATGATGCACCCCCCTTCCCATTGGGGAAGGGGTTGGCTTCGGCCAATGACAACCAAGACCACCCCCCATAGGGGGGTGTGCGGCCGGACTCCAAGGAGGCCGGCCAGCCTGCCCGGGGCTCAGCCAGGCCGAGGCACCCTGGCCGGCCCTGGCCTGCCCTGGCCTCTGCCAGGGCCACGGCCGGCCTTACCAGAGGCCAGGGCCAGGCGCCCTGGCCTCTGCCAGGGCCAGGGGCGGCCCTGGCCGAGGCCAGGGCCAGGCCGGCCCTGGCCTCTGCCAGGGCCAAGGTCAGCCCTAGCATAGGCCAGGGCAGAGGCGCCCTGGCCTTCTGCCAGGGCCCTGGCCGGCCCTGGCCCCGGCCAGGGCAGAGGCGCCCTGGCCTTCTGCCAGGGCCCTGGTCAACCCTGGCCCCGGCCAGGGCAGAGGTGCTGGCTGAGGGGCCAGGGCCCCGGCCGGCCCCTGGCCCCGGCCAGGGCCCTGGCCGAGCCCCGGCCTCGACCAAGGAGATAGGGGGGTCTGCATGGCCGGCCCATACGGGACCGACGGCAGTTGCATACGGCAAAACCCCATGCAAGGGGAATCCGGCCTTGGCACGGCCACGGCTCGACTCCGGCAATGGCCGGGGCAGGCCACTACCTCCCACTGCAAAATACGTTTGCAAAATACGTTTTCAAAATACGTTTTTTCAAAAACGCTTTTCCGCTGCAAGTACTATAAGAGTACTATTGTTTGATAAGCGATGGGGAAATATTGAAAATTGTTCTAGATGGTGATTGGCATCGTAATGACCTTTCCGATTCTAGAGCAACATCTTCAATATTTTTCGAAAGTAACTTATCAAATATAAAATTTTATGCAATGTTTTTTGATCGAATTTTTCTTATGTCTTTTGCAGCATTTTAAAACTAAAATGTCTTCCGCTGCTAAGAACATCGTCGCTGAGTTGAACAAAGGTGAAAAACTCAACGGCGATAATTACAAACTGTGGTCCATGAAGATACAATATGTTCTAGAGGATCAAGACGTGCTCGAAACTCTGAAGAACATAATGATTGAACCTGAGTTGGGCACTACGGCCCAACACAAAAGAGACAATGAAGCTTTCGATGCTTGGTCTCGGAAGAACAAGATTGCTCGCATTACGTTGTTGTCAAATATGGCCGACGACATAATGCGAATCTTCCGAGAATATGACCTAGCTATGAACATATGGTCCAAGCTAGAGGAGAAGGTTGGTGGCACCTCGGTGACCAAACTTCGCTCTTTAACTATAAAATTCAATTCGTACAAAAAGCGTCGAGATCATTCCATGGGAATGCATCTGCGACACATGGCGAATCTTATTTCAAAGTTAAAGGATGCAGGTCATATGATAACTGATGAGCAACAAATCCAAGCAGTCATACGTTCCCTACCAATCGAATGGGACAACATGAAGATGCATCTCACTCATAATGAGAGCATCATGAACTTCAACGATGTTTCTAAGCACCTCGAGTTAGAGGAAGAGCGGCTTGCGGCCGCCAAGCCAAGTGCAGAAGTGCACATGGTTACTAGTTCCTCACACAGAGGAAAGAAACGTAAACATCACTCGAAGTTTGCTCATGACCAGCAAAAGCAACTAGTGTCTACCAAGAAACCCAAACAGAAGGGTGGGAACAAGAAATGGCACAAGAAGAAAGACTTGAAGAGGATCAAGTGATTCAAGTGCAACAAGTTAGGTCACTATGCCCGTTCATGCACGGATGGAGGCGACAAGGTAACTTGTAATAATACTAGTTACATATGTGTTTCTAGTTCAATATTTCTTGTAGAATCTAATCCTTTTTGGATAATTGATTCAGGTGCCACCGACCACATAGCAAGGGACAGACGGTTCTACGTGGAGTATCATCAGATACCCCAAAGAACGAAGTGGATATATGTAGGAAACAACACACGTGTTGAAGTGAAAGGCGTTGGGACGTGCAAGCTCGTCTTGGACAACGGCCGCACTATCTTACTACATGATGTTCTCTTCGCTCCGGATATTCGAAGGAATATAATATCTGTGGTCGTCTTAATGGGTCTTGGTTATAGTTGGTTCTTTCATAATTGTAATGTGGATTTCTCTTATAATAATTCTGTAATTGGTTCTGGGTATGTTTTTAAAGGATTCATTGTATTAAATACGATGTACGATTCCTCAAATTTTAATGAAAATTTCCTTGTTGCAAATTCTTCGATTTATGAATCAGATGTAATTTGTTGGCACGCAAGGCTTGGTCACATTGGACCAACACGTATGGATAGACTTGCCAAACGTGGCCTTCTATCCAATGTTTCAAAGGTCGAAATGTCGACTTGCGAACATTGCCTTGTAGGGAAATCTTGTCGCAAGCCATTTGGAACCGGCACAAGGGCCGAGGTTCCATTACAGCTCATCCATTCGGACATATGTGGTCCGATGAATGTCAAGACAAGACGTGGGAAGTCCTACTTCATCACTTTTATTGATGACTTCACTCGATTCAGACATATCTATTTGATATCCCACAAAAGTGAAGCATTAACCTGCTTTAAAAACTATATGAGTTTAGTGGAAAATCAATTAGATCGCAAGATTAAGGTCTTGCGAACCGACAGAGGCGGTGAATATCAATCAGCAAGTTTTAAGGAACTTTGTGATGAAAAGGGCATAGTTCATCAAATAACTATGCCTTATACTCCACAACAAAATGGTGTTGCTGAAAGGAGGAATATGACTTTAATGGAAATGGTCCGTTCAATGATGGCGCAAGCTAACTTGCCAGTCACCTTTTGGGGTGATGCATTATTGACGGCTGCTTTCATCTTGAACCGCGTACCCTCGAAATCAGTTAGCTCCACTCCTTATGAGTTGTGGAACCAAAGGTCTCCTAACTTAAGCATTTTAAAACCTTGGGGGTGTGCATCCTACGCACATATTTCCTCCCATAAGTATGGCAAACTTGGGCCAAGGGGGAGGAAATGTATCTTTATACGATACACAGAAAACTCCAAAGGTTATGTTTTCATTCGTCAGGAAGACAATGGAGGACTGATTGAATTTGAGTCGAGGGATGTTACTTTCTTGGAAAATGAGTTTCCAAGACAGGGCGAGATAAGTCAGGACTTATCTCTATTTGAGATTTATGATCAAGAAGGATTACCTCATTCGAGTGGGAGAATTCTTGGTGAAGACGAAAATACGTTTCAACCTTCACCAATGGATGATACGAATGATGCGAATCATATTCCATATACGAATAATGATCCAAGTGGGAGCAATTCTAATCACATTCCAAGTGGGAGTAATATTAGAATTAATCCAACTTCGAGTCAACAAGGACTTGAAGAATCTCAAATGCGATGTAGTAGTCGTACAAGGTTAGCTCCTCTAAGATTTGAGGATGAATTCCCACAAACCTTTATGACTTTACTACAAGAAGATGACGAGCCTGCTACTTTTAAACAGGCTGTATCATGCCCTGCAAAAGACAAATGGATGGAAGCGATGAAGGAGGAATTAGAATCCATGAAAATTAACCGAGTCTGGGACTTGGTTGACTTACCCAGAGGACGTAGAGCTATTGGGAACAAATGGGTTCTTAAGATCAAGCATAAGGCTGATGGTTCTATAGACAGATATAAAGCCCGCCTTGTCGCGAAAGGTTTTACGCAACAGGAAGGGATAGACTACGAAGAGACCTTCTCACCTGTTCGTTTTACCTCGATTCACTTGATTCTGGCTTTGGTAGCTTGCTTAGACCTCGAATTACATCAAATGGATGTAAAGACTGCCTTTCTCAATGGAGAATTGGACGAGGAGATCTATATGGAACAACCAACAGGGTTTGTAAAAGAAGAAAACAAACATAAGGTTTGTAAACTTCATAAGTCCATATATGGTCTTAAACAATCCTCGAGGCAATGGTATATATGATTTCAAGAAGTTGTCTTATCAAATGGTTTTACCATGCTTGATGAAGATAACTGTGTATATATCAAGAGGATCAAAAGCAAGTATGTTATTATATCTCTATATGTAGATGACATTTTAATAGCCGGAAATGACAAGGGTTTTGTGATGGATATCAAGGCTTGGCTTTCATCAGTATTTGAGATGAAAGACATGGGAGAAGCGGCATATATCCTTGGAGTTAAGATTTCAAGGAATCGTTCGAAGAAACTTCTTTCTCTTTCACAAGAGACTTATATAAAGAAGGTTCTAGAACGTTTTAATATGCAGGACTGTAAGTCCATTGATATTCCTATAAGCAAATGCGAAAATTTATGTCTGAAAATGTGTCCTAAGAATCAAAAGGAAAAGGAAATTATGGAAAAAGTTCCATATTCCAGTGCAGTTGGTAGTCTTATGTACGCTATGATGTGTACAAGACCGTACATCTGTTTTGCCGATGGAATGGTAAGTCGTTACCAATCCAATCCAGGGCAAACACACTGGAAAGCGGTTAAGAGGATAATGCGGTATCTTAAAGGTACTGCGAACTATGCTTTATGCTATCAAGGAAATGCCTTGACGCTCGAAGGATACAATGATGCTGATTGGGCGGGTGATCTCGATGAGCGACGATCGACCTTAGGACATGTTTTTCTACTCGGATCTAGTGCAATATCCTGTAGTAGCAAAAAGTAATCCTGCATCGCACTTTCAACTATGGAAGTCGAATTTGTAGCATTTAGCATGGCGGTCCAAGAAGCTGTTTGGCTTAGGAAGTTCTTAGACAAGCTAATTGATGCAAGTGACTCAGGTACTGTACCAATATACAGTGACAGTCAAGCATCTATAGCCTATGTCAAAGATCCAAAATTCCATTGTAAGACCAAACACATTGATATCCGCTACAAATTTGCAAAAGACTATGATAAGAACAAGAAGGTAGACATTAGATACATGTCTACGTATGAGATGATAGCGGATCCGCTTATGAAGGCGATCCCTAGAGATGTGTTTTACAAACACTTATCATCTCAAGGATTGCGTAAGAGCTGAGTTGTATCAATGTATATTCCCATGTCTATGAAAGATCAAATTTAATAAAAGAATAAGTTCTTTTTAACATTGCATATGAGTTTCTTGAAAATGTTTGTGTACATTTCTTTTAATCTCAGCTATGTTTTTTTAGTATGTCGGACAGATTGAGGTTGGCTCTCTCACAAGAGCAACCGCCTTTATTCTACCAGACGGATAAGATAAAGATGAGACCTGTTTAAAGTCAAAATCATCAGACGGATGATTTAGAGTCATGACTTAAAGAAAATGGCCATATGAAAGATCTGCATCATATGGATGCTTACAAAAGATCTAAGAAGATTTTTTAAATCTTATCTGTCTTATGCGGGATGTGGGTCCAGGAAATTACTGAGTAGTAAAAGGGACTCAAAGTCAGACATTGTGGTGTCTGATCATCATCCTTACAACATCATTAAGACATACGCTCCCTGGGAAAGGAGTGATGTTGTAATACATATTCATACTACGTATGCATTTGACCATTGGGTTAGAATAGTAATTGTGTTTACTATTATGTGAGACCCAAAGACCACATGGGTCTTCAACTTCTTACCCTTATGGACTCTAATTGGTTCATTTAGATTTGACTGGGTGATCGCTGTCGTAGCATGTTTCTTATGGACTATGGTCAATTCGGTCCGACGGGGCATGTTAGAAAAGCGAGTCAAGTCAAGATCGAAAGGATCGTAAGAAGAGGAAGATTAATTTCATATTCACATTTGAACTTTAGAGATTCAAAGATGGCCAGCCAATTGTAATCCAGATGGGATTCAATTGTTGAATATAAAGTATAAGAAATGTGAAGAAATAATCTAGGGTAAAACATGTGTTGATCAACTCAACTTTGCACCCCAAGGAGTGTTGTGTATCTCTAACAAGTGCACAACAGCGGACTCTATACGCATGACGGTCACACGGTCTATTTCTCAGTATGATAAATAGAAGAACTAAAGGAAAAGATGTTTCCTAACAATCCCCTCAAGTGTGAGTGGGAGATGTTGGATATGGACGACATGTATACACCCATGAGGGGATGTATGAGGGTATATGGACCTCGGATGTCGCGTACATGAAAGCATGTGCGAAGGGAACCTTTTCATGTGTGAAAAGGACCACTCGATATGTGGAAAAAGTCACTTTATAAGTGCATAAAGGCACTTGATACGTGCATAAGGAAGAGGATAAGCAATGGTACTAATATAAGCTAATAAGCATATATGTAGTTATTTCCTACAATAACTACCCCCAAGGCCTATAAATAGGACCCAAGGGTATGGCTTTTGTCACGCCCCGCTTCCCTAATATGGAAGGCGAGACGTGAGGAGGTCCGCTCAGACGTGGAGCTGTGAAGCTGCAGTCTGATAAGCGTCTGTAAAAAATTTCGAAAAGTAGCAGGTCCTT
Organism: Scilla litardierei; assembly: GCA_030789695.1. NCBI lineage: Eukaryota > Viridiplantae > Streptophyta > Magnoliopsida > Asparagales > Asparagaceae > Scilla > Scilla litardierei. The sequence goes on along the minus strand of CM061133.1, from coordinate 141,152,246 downwards.
GCATTGCGACGAAACAACAACAATAATAAAGCAGATAAAAGAACATCCACCAACAACATCCAACAAATATTACAACATCACAGAATAGTCACAAAAGTACAAGTCTGAACAATAGGCCTAAAGCATGGCCAAACAAAACAAATAGAGATAGGTGCTAACAGCAACTAAGGAAAAGGTAACAACTAAGGGGAGACACCAAACGAGTCTAGGACTGGTCACCAGTGTCCTCGAACTAGGTCTCTGTAGGGACCTCAAACTCAGCGTCAACGAACTGCTCGTCCTCTACTACCTGCTCTGTATCGAAGCCTGACATGTGACACCCAAAGAGAAAAGGGCACATGTCAGCAAAAGTCTCCCAAGGGAAGCGGAGAACTTTTGTGCAAGGATATAATAAACTGAAACAGCTAAAAGTTCTAATATAATGAGGTGATATGACATTTTAAGGATGCAGCAATTTTAATATGACATGAAGAATGCAATACAAGTAACAGAAACACGAAACATTATCCATTCACTTTGTGCAAAGGGTTTACGCCTTTTGGCTGAAGTGGCTGTACGGGCACACTTCTACGCTCAAGTGATCGCTTAACCCTACCCCTCCACGTGTATCGAGCGTTGGTTTCCCAACAACACTGTGCACGCTTCTGGATCACGAGCCAGGAAGTGTTTTTCAATATGGCATAGGGTTGTGCCCGCAAAAGCAGGTGCCTAGCCTCAATAGCAATAACATTTGTAGCGTGTGCTACTCAATCACGAAGAACACATGATGCATGACATGACATGAGATGAGCAGTTAAAGTGTAAACCGTTAATTGAAAATTAAACATGGCATGACAACATGAATGAAAGCAGGTAAAGTGTCGGATCTAGTTTCATTGTCAAACTAGATCAAAAAGGCGTCTAGGTAGCTATCATTTCACTGCCTAGTCTCTTTTACGCTAACAAATAAATTGGCCTAAAAACGTGGCCTAAACATTTACTGGCAAGTATCACTTGCCTAGTTCCGGTGGTATCGGTCGTCGTGGGTTCGAGCGTTACGTTACGGTGAGTCCGGTTCGCTGTTTTGGTTAAACAAATAACTGCATTAGATTTTATTGTGAGATAATCAAATTATCAAGTTATTCCTTAAAGTGGGTTCGTCTAATTTTATTGGGGTCTCAGGCTAGGGTGGTGTTTAAACGGTGTCATACTAACCTGATACATCTTATTTTAGTCAAATATTATTAACCTAACATTATTTAATAGATATTTATCATGCTGAAATTGAATGATACTAATAATTTAACATTTGTAAACTAACAATTAACCCACTAATTAACTTTCAGTTAACATTATCAAACTAATCACAATGGCATCATAGGGGTGCGGTTACATAGGAACTTTACCTACTACAACTCATATTATGAAACCTATCTAATATTTGTCTTATGAATACTTCCCACTCTTTGTTACTCAAGCAAGGCTGTCAATTAATCATGCAATTCATTCAATTCCCCCAACACTCTCTGTCTTTATTTTATTATATCAAACCACCTACTATTTCCTTAAGGCTGTCACTTGAAATATCTTATTGTTCATTCATTCGTCACATGAAATATCTTATTGTTCATTCATTCAACGGCCAGGCTGTCTACCATTTTTCTCATTCTTTAATACACTTTATATCATCCTATCATTCTACCTCTATCTCTCAGGCCCTTTGTCTGATTATTTCTTTCTCACTTTCTTTCTTATACTTCCTCAGCCTGTGTCTCCTTTTTATTCATTTATTTTAATGTTTCGGTTTAAATTTTTTTCCATGGCAGCAACGATTGGAAAGAGGAGGACTTACGCACGGGGAAGAGGAGCGACGCACGCGCGGCGACGGAGGAAGGGGCAGACTGCGGCTGGCGACTGGGCGGCGCGGCCTCGGGCCTTACGCAAGCGGCGGCGGCAGCTTCAGCTCACGCTGGGCGGCGCGGGGAGCTTCTCCGGGCGGCGGGGCGGTTCCAGGCATGGGTGAGGGGAGATGCGGCCAAGGGAAATATGGAGGAGGAAGGAGAAGGTTTGGTTTATTGAGTTCTTTGGGGTTTAAATCTGAAATGATTTCAGATTTGTTTGTTTTTTTTTGTTTGTTTGGATCTGAAATTTGGGTATTTGATTTGGGAGAATGGTGAATAATCTTGCAGAAAAATTTGGTGAAATGGATTTGTTTACAGACGATGAAGGTGGATTTCTGGTTGTGGAAATTTGGTGAAGGATTTTTGAGAAGAAATTTGATTTGGATTCGGGTTCGAATTTGGTGAAAGTGTTTGCTGGTTGATTTGATTGCAGAAAGAATTTTTTTGGTTGAAATGGGTTCTTGGATTTTGGGTTGATGAAAAACAGATTTTTTGGGGATGTTTTGTTGCTGGTTTGCAGAACGATTTTGCAGGGTTCGTTCATCAGGGAGATTAGCTTAAGAAGATGTGCAGGGAGACAGAACGCTTCCCATTGTCAAACTCCATTTAATTTGATTTTGACGGTGTTTAATGCAATCTTCAGACTTTGTAGAGACGTATTGTTTTGCTCAAACGAAAACAAAGAGAAAGCCAACTTTGATTTCAGAAGATGTATCTGGTTGTTTAAAACGTGTGTGTTGTCGTGTAGTTAAGGGTTAAGACATTTACGTAATTAAGTGAGTTTAATAAGTCATCATTAAAAATGAAAAAAAAATAATTAGTGAAATTAATTAAAGTAATTAAGATTTTGTAATTAGTAAATTGTAATTAGCAGAATAATTAAGTTAAGATAATTCATTAAGATTAATAGTCAATTAACGATGGCACGGTAAAACGAAACGGATACGCGCTCGCGTTGACGTACAAACATAGAACTCGCGCACGAAAATGTCCGAACGATCAAAACTAAAATACGGCACACACAATAGGCATACGTCTAGAAATACTGGCCGTTACATTCTACCCACCTTAAGAAAAATTCCGTCCTCGGAATTCTTATCAACTAAGGTGCAGAAAACAAGTATGGATAACGCTCTCGTATCTCATCTTCTCGCTCCCAGGTAGACTCTCCTGGCGAGCCACGTCGCCACATCACTCTAATTAGATCAACAGTCCTATTCCTGAAGACTTTCTGACGTCGATCTAGGATCTCCACTGGTTGCTGTTCGTACGTCAGATCTGGCCGAACTGTAATCTCAGAGTAATCTACAGCATGAGAAGGGTCACTGACATAACGACGGAGCTGGGACAAATGAAAGACGTTATTAACTCCCTCCAAGGACGGTGGCAAAGCTAAGCGATAAGCTACTTCTCCAACTCGCTCTAGCACATCGAATGGTCCAATGTACCTCGGACTAAGTTTGCCTCACTTCCCGAAGCGGATCACTCCTCGATTCGGTGAGATTTTCAGGAACACATGATCTCCCGGCTGAAACTCCAAAGGACGCCGTTTAGCATCTGCCCAATGCTTATAATGGTCCTGAGCGATCCGAAGCTTGTCCCTGATATCACCCACAACATCAACTGCTTCCACTATCATCTCTGGCCCCAAGAGCTCTATATCACCTACGTCATCCCAACTCAGTGGCGATCGACATTTTCTCCCGTAGAGAGCAGCAAAAGGCGCCATGCCAATGCTTGCCTGGTAGCTGTTGTTGTAGGAAAACTCCACCAGGTGCAGATGATCCTCCCACGAACCCTTGAGATCCAACATGCAAGCTCTCAACATATCCTCCAAGATCTGAATAGTGCGCTCCGACTGTCCATCCGTCTGCAGGTGATACGCAGTACTGAACTTCAGACTGGTACCCAGATTAGTCTGCAGACTTTTCCATAACTGAGATGTGAATCGCGTATCACGATCTGATACAATGCTCACAGGGACTCCATGTAAACACACGATTTCCTACACGACATAATTCACATCACGACTTGTACCAGAAGGAAATTATAAAGGCATGAGTTAGGTCATTACCTCCATATACTTCCTTGCTAATATCTCTGTGGATTGTCCAACTCGGAAAGGTATAAAGTGCGCAGATTTGGTCAATCGATCAACGATGACCCAGATCACACCGTTTTGTTTGGTGCTCCGAGGTAAGCCGGTCACGAAGTCCATCGTGATGTGTTGCCACTTCCACTCTGGAATCGACAGAGGTTGTAGTAGTCCAGCAGTGCGATGATGTTCAGCCTTCACTTGCTGACACACGAGGCACTTGGCAACGCTCCGTGCCACACTTCTCTTCATTCCATGCCACCAGAAATTCTGTCGATGGTCCTTGTACATCTTAGTACCTCCAGGATGGATAGAATAAGGCGAACTGTGAGCCTCATTCATCAACTCTTCTCTGATATCTCCTGCAGGTATGCAGATCTTGCTACCATATCTTAAAGATCCATCCGCATGAATCAAAAAATCTGTTCGAAGCCCTGCTTCGACTTGCTCTCTGATCTTCTTCAACTTAGCATCTCCAGCTTAAGCAGTCTTGATTCGATCCACGATCGTCGATTGAATCTGCATGTTCATCAACGACGATGTGACTCCCGGTAGTACAGCTTCAACATTCATCCTTCGTAGATCCTGCTGTAATCTCCACTGAGCTGTGAGAATCATCACTTCGGGCAGTCGACTCAAAGCATCTGGTACGACATTCACCTTCCCTGGATGATACTGAAGATCGATGTCGTAGTCTGCCATCAATTCCAACCATCTACGTTGTCTCATATTCAGCTCCTTCTGAGTGAATATATATTTCAAACTTGTATGATCAGTGAAAATTTTCACTTTCTCACTCAGTAAGAAATGTCGCCAGATCTTCAGTGCAAAGACGACAGTGGCTAGCTCCAAGTCGTGGGTCGGATAATTCTTCTCATGGACCTTCAATTGTCGCGAAGCATATGCGACCACATGATTGTGCTGGTGCAGAACGCATCCAAGTCCCTTGCCCGATGCATCGCAGAAAATCTCGAAGCCTCCGCTTCGGTCCGAAATAGCTAAAACTGGTGCAGATGTCAGCCTCTCCTTCAAGGTAGAAAAGGCTTGCTCACACGAGTCTGACCAACAGAACTTAATATCCTTCCTTGTCAATCTCGTCATCGGCTCAGCTATCCTCGAGAAATCCTTGATAAATCTACGGTAGTATCCAGCCAATCCAAGGAAACTCCTGATGTTCGATGTCGATCGAGGTGTATACCGTTCACTGACTGCTTTGACCTTCTCCGGATCCACTGAGATACCAGCTCCCGACACTACATGCCCAAGAAATGCAATTCTGTCCAACCAGAATTCGCATTTGCTGTACTTGGCATACAGTTTATGGTGACAGAGTGTCTCCAACACCATCTTCAAATGTTATGCATGTTCCTCCTCGCTCTTGGAGTACACCAGTATGTCGTCTATGAAGATCACTACGAACTTGTCGAGGAATTCATAAAAGATAAGGTTCATGAGATTCATGAACACAGCAGGAGCATTGGTCACACCGAACGGCATGACAACGAACTCATAATGCCCGTACTTAGTCCGAAAAGCGGTCTTGAGTACATCTTCCTTCTTGACTCGGACTTGATGGTATCCGCTCCGGAGATCCAACTTCAAAAATACTCGTGATCCACCAAGCTGATCAAAGATATCATCAATGCAGGGCAGTGGGTACTTGTTCTTTACTGTGATCTGATTCAATTCTCGATAATCAATGCACATTCTCCTCGATCCATCTTTCTTCTTTACCAGCAAGACGGGTGCACCCCAGGGAGATACGCTAGGATGAATGAAACCCTTCTGTAGTAGCTCATCCAACTGCTTCCTTAGCTCTTCCAACTCTGCAGGAGCCAAACGATACGGTGCCTTCGAAATTGGTTGAGCTCCTGGAATAAGGTCGATGCCGAACTCCAACGCTCGATCGGGCGGCAGTCCAGAAATGTCTTCAGGGAAGACGTCTTCGAAATCTCTCACTACTACAGGCTTCTCTGGTTCAGCAATCATAGATGCAATGGTCAATCGGTAAGGCTGGGCTCGAAACTTGACAGGTCCAAGCGAGCATCCTCCGCCGACAAACTCAAACACTGGGTGGTCAGGAATTTTGAACACCACTTTCTTACAGTGACAGTCGATCGTGGCATAAAAAGCTCCTAGCCAGTCAATGCCGAGAATAGCATCAAAGTTGGGTAGGTCGTGGACGATGAAATTATCATATAATTCGTGTCCACTAATCACCAACTGGCATGGTCTACATCCCAGTGCAACCTTCACTACACCATTCCCAGTTGTAATGTTCCAACACTTGGGAAGTGTATATGTGGGTATCGAGTGTTCGACTACGAACTTCCGAGATAGGATGCACATGGAAGCTCCAGAATCGAACAGGGTCAAGGCCGGGTGAGATGAAACTAAGATGACACCTAAGGGTAACATGCAACTAGATTAACATGGATATAACTAATCAAACATAATGCATAAATAAGGAAAACTAGTATAGAAGTCACCTGTAATAACTCCGTCCTCAGTCTCTACCTCTACTGCAGTCATCGTGAAGGCTTGCCTCTTAGGATGAACAGCCTGCTGGAAAGCCTGCTTCTGGGGAATGAGAGGCGCTCCACGTCCTGCAGCCACTGGAGCTCTCTGCTGCTGAACTCCATCTGGTGCCTTCCACGGTTGCTTAGTTCTCGGACAGTCCTTCAATGCATGCGTAGCGTCACCATAAACTAAGCACTGGCCCAAGAATCTCCTACATTGCTCCTTCACATGACCAGCCTTGCCACAAAAATGGCACGTCTTCGGAGTAGGCCCACCTGGCCTCTTAAACTGCATGGACTGATTAGGATTGAACCCAGGCCTAACCACAGTTCTGGCCTGCTCTATGGGCCTCTTCGCAGCACCTGAATACTGCCCTCTCTTTTGATTGGCAATTAGCTCCTGCCTCTTGGAAGCTATCAGCAACTTCTGGTAAGAGTCTAAGTCCGAAGAGGACATCAGACTCTGCAGCTCCAAGGATAAACCCTGTAAGAATCTCTGAGCTTTATCTTCAGCAGTCTCCACCATCTTCGTCGCAAAGCGACTCAATCTAGTAAACTCCTGGTGGTACTGATCCACCGTCAGATTTCCCTGCTTTAGATTGATGAACTGCTTCATCAGCTCCCTTCTGGCAGCTCGAGGGAAATACTCATCATTAAATCTTGCCTTGAAAGTGGCCCAGGGGATAGGCTTCACTAACATCTGCTCTTCTGACTCCCACCAACTGCGGGCATTGTCCTTAAGTTGCTTCTTCACTAAGTCAACACATCCAGCCGGGTTAACCTTCGAGAGAAGCAGGTTATCCTCTGTGTTCTTCATCCATTCATCCGCAGCTAATGCTCCTTCTGACCCAGTGAAATATGACGGGCCCAGCTCCCGAAACTGCTACGCTGCCGGCTCGAAGCGAGGGGCATTCTGAAGCATGCCCTGCTGAACCTGCATCATCTGATGCATCATCATCATCATCTCAGCCGTGGTGGGTTCTCTATCAGCATCCGTAACATGTCCTGCTCCACCACCAGCTCCAGGTCCACTACCAGCTCCTCGAGTAATGCGTCTACCGGCCATCTAAGACAAGGAAATGTTCAGATTAGACTTAATCATGAATCGAATGTTATGAATAATTAATTGGATGTTATTATCATTATTGTTGTTCCAACATTTCACAGATGCAAAGAGGGCCTGCATGGGCCACCACTAAAACCTGTCACGCCCCGCTTCCCTAATATGGAAGGCGAGACGTGAGGAGGTCCGCTCAGACGTGGAGCTGTGAAGCTGCAGTCTGATAAGCGTCTGTAAAAAATTTCGAAAAGTAGCAGGTCCTTGCATTGCGACGAAACAACAACAACAATAATAAAGCAGATAAAAGAACATCCGCCAATAACATCCAACAAATATTACAACATCACAGAATAGTCACAAAAGTACAAGTCTGAACAATAGGCCTAAAGCATGGCCAAACAAAACAAATAGAGATAGGTGCTAACAGCAACTAAGGAAAAGGTAACAACTAAGGGGAGACACCAAACGAGTCTAGGACTGGTCACCAGTGTCCTCGAACTCGGTCTATGCAGGGACCTCAAACTCAGCATCAACGAACTGCTCGTCCTCTACTACCTGCTCTGTATCGAAGCCTGACATGTGACACCCAAAGAGAAAAGGGCATATGTCAGCAAAAGTCTCCCAAGGGAAGCGGAGAACTTTTATGCAAGGATATAATAAAGTGAAACAGCTAACAGTTCTAATATAATGAGGTGATATGACATTTTAAGGATGCAGCAATTTTAATATGACATGAAGCATGCAATACAAGTAACAGAAACACGAAACATTATCCATTCACTTTGTGCACAGGGTTTACGCCTTTTGGCTGAAGTGGTTGTACGGGCACACTTCTACGCTCAAGTGATCGCTTAACCCTACCCCTCCACGTGTATCAAGCATTGGTTTCCCAACAACAGTGTGCTCGCTTCTGGATCACGAGACAGGAAGAGTTTTTCAATATGGCATAGGGTTGTGCCCGTAAAAGCAGGTGCCTAGCCTCAATAGCAATAACATTTGTAGCGTATGCTACTCAATCACGAAGAACATATGATGCATGACATGACATGAGATGAGCAGTTAAAATGCGTACCGTTAATTGAAAATTAAACATGGCATGACAGCATGAATGAAAGCAGGTAAAGTGTCGGATCTAGTTTCGTTATCAAATTAGATCAAAAAGGCGTCTAGGCAGCTATCATTTCACTGCCTAGTCTCTTTTACGCTAACAAATAAATTGGCCTAAAACGTGGCCTAAACATTTACTGGCAAGTATCACTTGCCTGTTTCCGGTGGTATCGGTCGTCGTGGGTTTGAGCGTAACGTTACGGTGAGTCCGGTTCGCTGTTTTGGTTAAACAAATCACTGCATTAGATTTTATTGTGAGATAATCAAATTATCAAGTTATTCCTTAAAGTGGGTTCGTCTAATTTTATTGGGGTCTCAGGCTAGGGTGGTGTTTATACGGTGTCATACTAACCTGATACATCTTATTTTAGTCAAATATTATTAACCTAACATTATTTAATAGATATTTATCATGCTGAAATTGAATGATACTAATAATTTAACATTTGTAAACTAACAATTAACCCACTAATTAACTTTCAGTTAACATTATCAAACTAATCACAATGGCATCATAGGGGTGCAGTTACATAGGAACTTTACCTACTACAACTCATATTATGAAACCTATCTAATATTTGTCTTATGAATACTTCCCACTCTTTGTTACTCAAGCAAGGCTGTCAATTAATCATGCAATTCATTCAATTCCCCCAACACTCTCTGTCTTTATTTTATTATATCAAACCACCTACTATTTCCTTAAGGCTATCACTTGAAATATCTTATTATTCATTCATTCGTCACATGAAATATCTTATTGTTCATTCATTCAAAGGCCAGGCTGTCTACCATTTTTCTCATTCTTTAGTACACTTTATATCATCCTATCATTCTACCTCTATCTCTCAGGCCCTTTGTCTGATTATTTCTTTCTCACTTTCTTTCTTATACTTCCTCAGCCTGTGTCTCCTTTTTATTCATTTTTTTAATGTTTCGTTTTAAATTTTTTTCCATGGCAGCAACGATTGCAAAGAGGAGGACTTACGCACGGGGAAGAGGAGCGACGCACGCGCGGTGACGGAGGAAGGGGCGGACTGCGGCTGGCGACTGGGCGGCGCGGCCTCGGGCCTTACGCAGTCGACAGCGGCTTCGGCTCACGCCGGGCGGCGCAGGGAGCTTCTCCGGGCGGCGTGGCGGTTCCAGGTGTGGGTGAGGGGAGATGCAGCCAAGGGAAATAGGGAGGAGGAAGGAGAAGGTTGGGTTTATTGAGTTCTTTGGGGTTTAAATCTGAAATGATTTCAGATTTGTTTGTTTTTTTTTGTTTGTTTGGATCTGAAATTTGGGTGTTTGATTTGGGAGAATGGTGAATAATCTTGCAGAAAAATTTGGTGAAATGGGTTTGTTTACAGACGATGAAGGTGGATTTCTGGTTGTGGAAATTTGGTGAAGGATTTTTGAGAAGAAATCTGATTTGGATTCGGGTTCGAATTTGGTGGAAGTGTTTGCTGGTTGATTTGATTGCAGAAAGAATTTTTTTGGTTGAAATGGGTTCTTGGATTTTGGGTTGATGAAAAACAGATTTTTTTGGGGATGTTTTGTTGCTGGTTTGCAGAATGATTTTGTAGGGTTCGTTCATCAGGGAGATTAGCTTAAGAAGATAAGCAGGGAGACAGAACGCTTCCCATTGTCAAACTCCATTTAATATTATTTGGACAGTGTTTAATGCAATCTTTAGACTTTGTAGAGATGTATTGTTTTGCTCAAACGAAAACAAAGAGAAAGCCAACTTTGATTTCAGAAGATGTATCCGGTTGTTTAAAACGTGTGTGTTGTCGTGTAGTTAAGGGTTAAGACATTTACGTAATTAAGTGAGTTTAATAAGTCATCATTAAAAATGAAAAAAAAAATAATTAGTGAAATTAATTAAAGTAATTAAGATTTTGTAATTAGTAAATTGTAATTAGCGGAATAATTAAGTTAAGATAATTCATTAAGATTAATAGTCAATTAACGATGGCACGGTAAAACGAAACGGATACGCGCTCGCGTTGACGTACAAACATAGAACTCGCGCACGAAAATGTCTGAACGATCAAAACTAAAATACGGCACACACAATAGGCATACGTCTAGAAATACTGGCCGTTACAGCTTTCAAGGCTAATCCTTCATGCCATAAGTTTGCATAAGGCAACCTTCTTTCTTATTCTCCCTTCCATTAAAGTTCTTCATCCAAGTAGAGATTTAGACGGTGAAACGCTGCTTTGATCCTCTGTGAAGAAGTACCGACCGTTGTGGCGATTCCAAGGGCGAAGTTCAGAGATTATAGCGAAGCATACGCTAACGTAAGTCTCTTCTCTCTTTCGATCCTCCATCATCGCATGATGGGTTCCTACACCCCTTTTGCTTCTCTAGCTTCTCGGGCTTTATTGGTTGAATCTCCTTCTTGTGTTGAAGCTTCACTTCATACGCCATGAGATTACCAATGCACTCCTCAACGGTATATTTGGACGTGTCATATGACTCCAAAATTCTGTTGGTATTTGACTCCCAATGAGGTGTGTGTGAGTCAAGGATCTTCTCTACATGATCCTCTTGGGAAATCGTCTTCCCGAGTCCCTCCAAAGCGTTCACGATATCAGTGAACCTTGTGAACATCTCTGAAATGCTTTCGCCTTCTTACATCTTAAACATTTCATATTTAGATATAAACATAGATTGTTTTGATTTCTTTACCTTCGTTGTCCCTTCATGAAAAATCTCCAAGATGTGCCAAATATCGTTTGCCGTTTTGCACATGGATATGCGGTTGAACTCATTTACTGAGACAGCGCAATGTAATGCATTCATAGCTCTCGCATTGAACTTGATCGAGTCCTTCTCTGCCTTTGACCTTGAAGCCGCAGGAGTAGTGGGCTTCTCAAATGGCACCTCCGTAATGTCCCATAGGTCTTGACCCTTCATGTAGATCATCATTCTGATCTTCCAACTTGGGTAGTTGGTTCCGTTGAAGAGCGGGGGTCAAACAGTTGAGTGACCTTCTTCATGAGACGCGGATGTAGTGTTGAATGCCATCGTTGCAGTATGCTATAACCTCGCTTTGATACCAATTGTAGGGATCGTCTAACCCTTGCAATACTAACAACACACACTAGAGGGGGGGTGAATAGTATAATGTCAATAAAATTATCCAATTAAAATTTAACTTGCAAATGCTGAATTATAAATGCAAGAGGAATTAAAAGGCACAATCAATCCAAACGCAAACGCAAAGATTTACCCTGGTTCCCCAAACTTGGGTACATCCAGCCACACCAATATTCACTATATTCCCACACAGAGAAGTGAATACAAATCTCACAAGGAGATACCCCACAAAGAGGATTTATGCCCTACACAAGGACCCAACCAATCCTACACGAGGATCAAGACTCCCACACAAAGAATCACTAACTCCCACTCAGAGAATTAGGGTTAGCCCTACACTAGGACACTAAACTCCCACAAAGAGAGTTACTCCCACAAAGAGAGTTATTCCCACAAAGAGAATATCTGAAGTCCCACAAAGAGACAACCTCCCACAAAGAGAGAATCCTAATCCCACAAAGAGAAATAGGAAAAATACAATTACACCAAGTAAAATAAATACTCTTACCTATGCCTTGAGATGCTTACTCATGAATGGATGCAAGGCATGGAAGAGGATCTCCAAGTGTTGAGATATGCTTGAGAGCACTTGGATTATTTCCCTTGAGCTGGACTTCAATGCATGAAGAGGAATGAATGCTCAATAGAGGAAAATGTGGGAGCTTGATATTTGCTTATAGATCTCTTGAGATTTTCAATAGTGTCAAGAAGAATCAAGAAGTAACAAGAGATGGCAGCACACTCATATATATAGGAATCCCATATCAAGCCCAAAAACCCAAGGAAACACCCAAAGAAAGAATTCTGCAACGGCTAGAAACTGGGTGAAAACGACAGGAACAGTCGGCTGTTGATCAAAAGACAGTCGACTGATCAACGGCTATAATCTGAGCCAGGACAGTCGACTGATGAAGACAATATAGTCGACTGACAAACAGGACAGGCGCCTGTAAAACCTTCAGCAGACGACTGATGTAGGGGATGGATCGAAACAGAGAGCTGCACTCTTTCTCCAGTTATTCGCACAGGCGACTGATGTTACTACTACAATCGACTGTTAAATAGTCAGGCGACTGTACATTCTTCATCAGTCGTCTGCAGAATAAAATGGAGAGAAGACAGAGAGATGCAGAGATTGCACTTACGCTAGACAGGCGACTGTTGGCCAATTTCTAGGCGACTGTAAGAATACAGGCGACTGTAAACTGATCGACAGACGACTGTGCGTAAAGCTCAAGTTTAAGTCAATTGAAATGTTGACTTGAGCTGTGCAAATCAGGCGACTGTAGAAGGATCTATAGGCGACTGGAAATCACCCAGTCGACTGTATTTCCCTCATCAAGCGACTGATGGAAATCCAGAGACTCCAAATGAGTCTTTGGACAGAGTGAACCTATTGGGTTGGATTCTATGATAATCCTAAGGTTCATTAAGATGGTTAAATGCATATGCATGATAAGTAAACCATCTAACAAGGCATTACAATAACCTAGACTCAAAAGAGAGGGAAAGCAATAAAGTAAATTACATGTATTACAATGCTTTCCTTAGAGTCTAAGTCTTCAATCTTCATGCCTTGATTGCTTTCCACCATCTCCAAGCTTTGGCACTCCTTGAGTCCAAGCTTAGGTCCTTCTTCACATGATGTCCATCCTTACACCAAGTGATTAGTCTCCAAGAAAGATATTCTTGAAATAAACTGAGAGACTAAAACATAAGAGTCATTAGCAACAACATAATGTTGTGATCATCATCAAAATAAGATTGGTATGAAACACCAATACTTAACAATAACCCCTAAATGATTCTCCTACCCAAGTTAGTTTCCTACTAGGCACGTTTTGACGTGCTCATTTTACTTTTCAGGCCTTGAGCAGACGACACCAGAGCAGAATCTCCCTCAGGAGATTATCCAGACGTGAGTCGTAACTTGAGGACACTACTCTTTTTGGGATGTATCTTGTGATGTGCGTTGAGTTGAGTAGTACGTGAGTTGTCTTGTGTAGCTGGGATGTGTGTTGGTAGCTTGTGGTACTTCTTCTGTATACTTGAGTTAGTTTCACTTGTACTTGATGCTGGTGTGTAGTACTTTCTTTGGTTATGTAAATTTGAGGTTATGTACTTTCTGTGGTGGTGGTATGTATTACTTTCTTTTTATATGTATGTGATGTATGATCCCAGCATTTGCAGTGGCCTGCTTGTTGTGTATTTTCTATTCACGCTTGGTGCAAAACCACGGCTTGTCAAGCTCCATCCTCCCTCTTCCATGGTATAGGTTGTCTTATAGGGTATTTGTGAGAATGGGGCGTGACACCTGCAGTGAGAAGACCGTTGATTTAGATTACAACACTGGGAATAGGGAAAGTACCCAAGTACCCCGTAGACAATGTTTGTTATTCTACTCATTGGTAACAGAATTCTTATGTTGATACTTCATCCTTGCATGCCTCACAAGTAGGGGTGACAAAATGAGCCCGACCCGACCCGAACCCGGCATCCTTAACCGGGTATGGGTAGGGGACAATTCGGGTCAAGTCCGGGTCGGGTATGGGTTTGGAATGTCAACCCGGATGACCCGAATTCAACCCGGTTTACTTTATTTAAATATATAAAAAGTTATATATTAACTTCAATACACAGTTGCAAGGGGAGTTGTGCTTATACGATTTGAATTGTTGTCCTCTTCTTTAAGAGGTCTTGGATTCAATTCTCTTTACATACAACTTTTTAGTTAATTTTATTACTTTCGTTAATAAAATGATAACGTTAATTATACTTCCTTGCTATCATCAGTGCGGTTTAACAAACGAGCTGTTGGAAATTATGCAACACTTAATAAATTGCCGGTGGCTCTTAATAAATAGATGGATATCGAAAAAGGAGTAGTTGTGTATAAGTCAAATCTTAACCCGACGGGTTAAGCCGAACCCGACCCGAAAATTTTTCGGGTCACCCAAACCCGACCCGGATTCAATCCTGGTCGGGTTAGGGTTTACCCCTATCCGGGTCGGGTCAAATCTGACCCAAACCGAACCTGAACCCACCCGACCCGTTTGCCACCCCTACTCACAAGACCTTCCAAGTAGTGGAAGGAACAATAAAGATGGTGACCGAAGCAATAGTTTTGATGGTGACATGCAGTCAAGAAGAATATCAAGACATCACACACAATATGCCACGTCAATCTTGCCTTTGGCTAGTGACCATGTTCACATATTTCATATAGAAAACCAGAGCTTTGATGAAGAAAGCATGATCCGAACAAAGCGATGCGACCTGTGGATTTTCTATAGAAGTGAAGAATTGTAGAATTGTAGTGTTTTCTCCTTTACGTGTAAACTACTGAAGTTTCTACTTATGTTTTAGCCCCCAAATTTATGATGCTACTTTCATCGATCAAGTGAAGTCGCCTTTTTTTTACTTGGGGTCGTGTTCACTATTGAATCAACTACGATGATAGACAGTTGCACATTAGATGCTTGAGTATTTTTGGCTATACATGAGTACTGTAGAAGAGATGGACGGTTTTGCTGGTGGGAATGCAAATCGAAATAATCGTAAAACTGCGATACAGAGTGAAAACATATTTTGAGTGTCCAATCAATGATCAGCCACACAACAGAGATCACACCCTGGCTAATTGAGTTGTATTTGGCAATTTGAATGTAAATTTAATGCCAATTTAAGGATGCAATTGAAAGGTAGCATGCTTGTTTAATACTGATGTGCAAATAAAGTTATCCGTGATCTGAATTTCCTTTGATTCGGTGTTGTATGGTTCTCAGTAATATCCATTGAAAGTAATATCCCTTGAAAGCCATCCACAGCTCGACTACAAGCAGTACCGACCATTCGTAAACATGGTTCACGGTGAGTACAAAAGATATACTGAAAAGTAACTCCATGCAAGAAAACTTACCGATGGTTGCCGAGTTGTAAGTAGTAGAGCCGCCTGTCATGCTCATATTTCCCGTAACGACTGTTCGGCCGATGCCATCTCCTAACAACGTTAGATTTGTCATCGAGGACGTGATTTGGACGTTCTCGTTGTACGTGATGGCCTTGACATAGATGACAAATCTTTCAGTACTCCCGCCCCTTTGGGTAACAGAGACCGCAACAGCCTTCGAGATGGTCTTGTAGCTGCCCGAACCATCTTGTGCAACCACAAGATTGGCATTTGCACTCGAAGAAGGTTGAATAAGCTTGCCGAATGTAATTTGGTTGCATGACAGTATAGCTAAGAGAATGGAGAGTACTGCAACGACATTGAAGTTTGCCATATTTCCACTAAGGCTTTTGCTTGAACTGAGTTGGATCAGTCTATCGATGGAGTTAGGAATGAGGATGTTTATATAGGCAACTAAACGTAATTCTTTTAAATCCTAAGGCATAGGCATGTTCAGCATGCATTCCATAAAGTGCATGGAATAAGGGTTTGACGTGGACTGTTAACCTCATTTTGCCTTTATGTGGAAACCCCCCCCCCCCCCCCCCCCCCCCGTTCAAGTTTCATCGTTTTGCGTGCCAGCTCCTAGGATGCATGCAGTGCTCTTTCCATAACAGGAACCTAAGGCCCAATTGGAAGGGACGCAGAGTAAATTTAATTATTTTATTTTATTTTATTTCTTTCTTCTTGTTCAAACTTCTCAAACACTTGGGCCTTACAAACTACATAGGGAAAGTACCCAAGTACCCAAGTACCCTAGAGACAATGTTTGCTATTCTACTCATTGGTAACAGAATTCTTATGTTGATACTTCATCCTTGCATGCCTCACAAGACCTTCCAAGTAGCGGAAGCAACAATAAAGATGGTGACCGAAGCAATAGTTTTGATGGTAACACGCAGTCAAGAAGAATATCAAGACAGCACACACAATATGCTACGTCAATCTTGCCTTTGGCTAGTGACCATGTTCACATATTTCCTACAAAAAACCAGAGCTTTGATGAAGAGAGCATGATCCGAACAAAGCGATGCAACCTGTGGATTTTCTATAGAAGTCGAAGAATTGTAGAATTGTAGTGTTTTCTCCTTTACGTGTAAATTACTGAAGTTTCTACTTATGTTTTAGCCCCCAAATTTATGATGCTACTTTCATCGATCAAGTGAAGGCACCTTTTTTTACTTGGGGTCGTGTTCACTGTTGAATCAACTACGATGATAAAGAGTTGCACATTAGATGCTTGAGTATTTTTGGCTATACATGCGTACTGCAGATGAGATGGACGATTTTGCTGGTGGGAATGCAAATCGAAATAATCGTAAAACTGTGATACAGAGTGAAAACATATTTTTAGTGTCCAATCAATGATCAGCCACACAACAGAGATCACACTGTCGCTAATTGTGTTGTATTTGGCAATTTGAATGTAAATTTAATGCCAATTTAAGGATGCAATTGAAAGGTAGCATGCTTGTTTAATACTGATGTGCAAATAAAGTTATCTGTGATCTGAATTTCCTTTGATTCGGTGTTGTATGGTTCTCAGTAACATCCCTTGAAAGTAATATCCCTTGAAAGCCATCCACAGCTCGACTGCAAGCAGTACCGACCATTCGTAAACATGGTTCACGATGAGTACAAAAGATATACTGAAAAGTAACTCCATGCAAGAAAACTTACCGACAGTTGCCGAGTTGTAAATAGTAGAGCCGCCTTTCATGCTCCTATTGCCCGTAACGACTATTCTGCCGATGCCATCTCCTAACAACGTTAGATTTGTCATCGAGGATGTGATTTGGACGTTCTCGTTGTACGTGACAGCCTTGACGTAGATGACAAATCTTGAAGTACTACCGCCCCTTTGGGTAACAGAGGTCGCGACAGCCTCTGAGATGGGCTTGTAGCTGCCCGAACCATCTTGTGCAACCACAAGATTGGCATTTGCACTCGAAGAAGGTTGAATACGCTTGTCGAACGTAATTTGACCGCATAACAGTATAGCTAAGAGAAGGGAGAGTACTGCAACGACATTAACGTTTGCCATATCTCCACTAAGGTTTTTGCTTGAACTGAGTTGGATCAGTGTATCGATGGAGTTGGGAATGAGGATGTTTATATAGGAAACTAAACGTAATTCTTTTAAATCCTAAGGCATATGCATGTTCAGCATGAATTCCATAAAGTGCATGGAATAAGGGTTTGACGTGGACTGCAAACCTCGTTTTGCCATCATGTAGAAACCCCCCGGTGCAAGTTTCATCATTTTGCCTGCCAGCTCCTAGGATGCCTGCAGTGATCTTTCCATAACAGGAACCTAAGGCCCAATTGGAAGGGACGCTTAGTCATTTCATTTCATTTCATTTCATTTTATTTTATTTTATTTTATTTTATTTGTTTCTTCTTGTTCAAACTTATCAAACACTTGGGCCTAAGAAACTACATAGGGAAAGTACCCAAGTATCCAAGTACCCTAGAGACAATGTTTGCTATTCTACTCATTGGAAACAGAATTCTTATGTTGATACTTAATCCTTGCATGCCTCTAGCTACTTAAAACACGGCATCTACTGACTCCAAACGTGAGAAGCATTATTTTGTTATCTAATATCAGTTTGTCTTCTTAGGTCCCAGGCTTTTGTTTTTTTTCAAAACTATTATTATTAGGTCATGAATTTTAGTTGATTTTTCGTTGATGTAACGAAACTTCTGTTTGTCTTCAAATGTCCAAGAGTTCTGTTTTTTAAAAAAATTATTATGTAAATGCTTTTAATGGATATTACGAAACATTCAACGTCAACTCCATTGTATAATTACTTTAGGCAAAAAATCATTTGGATTACAGAGAAAAACAGCCAACTCATAGACCGCCGGCCACTTCTTGATCAGCGATAATTCTCACAATACGAGTTTCCTCCACGGTTACTTGCTAGTTCACCAGAGACAATTAGCCCTAACAGAAAACAGAAAATGTAAATTTCGAGAAAATGTTGGACAACACTAAAACCATCCTGCCTCATCCAACAATGTCGTCCATTGTAACACATGATGCACTGTTGAATCAACCGAGATCACACCCTAGCTAAATTGTTAAATTGAATCAACACAAGAAAACTTACCGACAGTTGCCGAATTGTAAGTCGGATAGCCGCCTTTCAAGCTCCTATCGCCCGTGACCACTGTCTTGCCGATGCAATCACCTAACAACGTTAGATTTGTTATCGAGGACGTGATTTGGATGTTCTCGTTGTACGTGCCGGCCTTGACGTAGATGACAAATCTTGACGTACTCCCGCCCCTTTGGCTAACAGAGGCCGCGACGGCCTCCAAGATGGTCTTGTAGCTACCCGAACCATCTTGTGCCACCACAGGATTGGCATTTGCACTCGTAGAAGGTTGAATACGCTTGCTGAACGTCATTTGGCTGTATGACAATGTAGCTAAGAGAAGTGAGAGTAGGGCGACGACAATGGAGTTTGCCATATTTCTTCGTTGTTGCTTGAACGGTGAGTTCGATAAGTGTAACGGAAGGAGTGATGTTTATATAGGCAGCTAAAGTATTTGATTCTTTTAAATCCCAAGGAATAGGCAAGTTTCATTGTTTTGCCTGCCAGCTCCGCTGCTAACCTCGTTTGCCTTCTTCAATAGGGCCCAATTGGAAGAGAATCAGTAACACAAATAGAAGAAGAACAACAATGGGAAGGGAATCAAGACAGAATTAGAAGGAATGGACCGAGGCGTGTGCGAGGCTGTTTCTACAAATTTTCCATTTAGCTATTATTAGGGGGAGAAAAAAATTCAACACGCCTATCGATACAGAATATGTTGAAACTGAAAGAATCATGAATCCTATTTAAAGAAAAGACTCCACCACCTAACACGATTCACTTGAATCGCTTCCTGGCAAGCTGCAAGCCGACATACCCTATTTAAACAAGGAAAACTATACATACTCCATCGCTGTGGGACTTAAGAATGAACCGAACACGAATGCCACGAACATAGCGGCTGAGATCACCCAAACACCCAAACACGAAAACAATTGGATCCCATGGTCCTTTGCATTGTTCACAATTGCTCGAAAGTTACACAACTATATATGGCTATTTCCAAGCCCTGTGAGCACATGGAACTGATCAGTGTTTTGGCAGTCTTTGTCCAGGTCCATGACCTGAAAGGCTAGTTGTTGTCCAGAGAACACACTTAAATTTGGACAGCCCCTTCCACTGAACACAGTTTGACAATACATGAATCATGATATGGAACATAGCATTAACATCTACTTATCATTTTGCCATCTAGTATTCCAAATCGAAGTATTGTCTCCTTGTGTGAATAAATACATATAATTATATGCATTGCTTTTAATGTCATCCTGTGGTGTGAATGAAAAGAAAAAAAAGAACAAGAACAAGTGCCTTGATGCTTTTAACTAAATTAAGTTTTCTAATTAAACTGCAGTAGTTCCTGCCAGAGTAGAGTTACCGCATTGGAAAAGGGTTGATGTACTAGGATAGTGACATGTAACTTCCTATGTTATAAAGAATATGATACACATACATTAGTAGTTGAACCCCTGCACATATTGTTCAGATGTGGTTTCAAATATAGGTTTGTGGCTTCATCAATTTAAAAAAACTGTGGGACCCTACATAACCTATTTAAACAATGAAAACTAATACATTTTCCACCAACGTGGGACCCTACATAACCTATTTAAGGTGTGTAGTTTCTGAATGAGAATGAGAAGCGCGAAGTTTCCGAAATTATCAACACACAAAAAAAGAATGAGAAGCGCAAAAAACAATCAACTGTTACAGATAAAGAAAGATGATTCCCAATGTATGGGTAATTTTATTTTATTTTATTTTATTTTATTTTATTTTATTTTATTTTATTTTAATTGTTTCTTCTTGTTCAAACTTCTCAAACACTTGGGCCTTAGAAACTACATAAGGAAAGTACCCAAGTACCCAAGTACCCTTGAGACAATGTTTGCTATTCTACTCATTGGTAACAGAATTCTTATGTTGATACTTCATCCTTGCATGCCTCCAGCTACTTAAAACACGGCATCTTCTGACTCCAAACGTGAGAAGCATTATTTTGTTATCCGATATTAGTTTGTCTTCTTAGGTCCAAGGCTTTTCTTTTTTTTCAAAACTATTATTATTATGTCATGAATTTTAGTTGATGTAACGAAAGTTCTGTTTGTCTTCATATGTCCAAGAGTTCTGTATTTTAAAAAAATATTATTATGTAAATGCTTTTAATGGATATTACGAAACATTCAACGTCAACTCCGTTGTATAATTACTTTAGGCAAAAAATCATTTGGATTACAGCAAAAAACAGCCAACTCATAGACCGCCGGCCACTTCTTGATCAGCGATAATTCTCACAATATGAGTTTCATACACGGTTTTTAGCTAGTTCACCAGAGACAGTGAGCCCTAACAGAAAACAGAAAATGTAAATTTCGAGAAAATTTTGGACAACACTAAAACCATCCTGCCTCATCCAACAATGTCGTCCATTGTAACACATGATGCACTATTGAATCAACCGAGATCAGACCCTAGCTAAATTGTTAAATTGAATCAACACAAGCAAACATACCGACGATTGGTGAATTGTAAGTCGGATAGCCGCCTTTCATACTCCTATTGCCCGTGACCACTGTCTCGCCAATGCCATCTCCCAACAACGTTAGATTTGTCATCGAGGACGTGATTTGGACGTTCTCGTTGTACGTGTAGGCCTTGACGTAGATGACAAATCTTGACGTACTCCCGCCCCTTTGGCTAGCAGAGGCCGCGACGGCCTCCGAGATGGTCTTGTATCTGCCCGAACCATCTTGTGCCACCACAAGATTGGCATTTGCACTCGAAGAAGGTTGAATACGCTTGCCGAACGTCATTTGGCTGCATGACAGTGTAGCTAAGAGAAGTGAAAGTAGGGCGACGACAATGGAGTTTGCCATATTTCTTAGTTGTTCTTGAACTGTGAGTTCGATAAGTGTAACACATGGAGTGATGCTTATATAGGCATCTAAAGTACGTGATTCTTTTAAATCCCAAGGAATATGCAAGTTTCATCGCTTTGCCTGCCAGCTCCACTACTAACCTCGTTTTGCCTTCTTCCATAGGGCCCAATTGGAAGGGAATCAGCAACAAAAATAGAAGAAGAACAACAATGGGAAGGGAATCAAGACAGAATTAGAAGGAATGGACCGAGGCATGTGCGAGGCTATTCAACAAATTTTCCATTTAGCTATTATTAGGGGTGGGGAGAAAAAAAATTCAACCCGCCTATCAATACAGAATATGTTGAAACTGAAAGAATCATGTAACCTATTTAAAGCAAAGACTCCACCACCTATCACAATTCACTTGAATCACGTCCTCGCAAGTTGCAAGCCCACATACCCAATTTAAACAAGGAAAACTATACATACTCCATCGCTGTGGGACTTATGAATGAACCGAACACGAATGCCACGAACATAGAGGCTGAGATCACCCAAACACCCAAACAAAAATACTATTGGATCCCATGGACCTTTGCAATGTTTCCAATTGCTCGAAAGTTCCACAACTATATATGGCTCTTTCCAAGCCCTGTGAGCACATGGAGCTGATCAGTGCTTTGGCAGTATTTGTCCAGGTCCATGACCTGAAAGGCTAGTTGTTGTCTAGAGAACACACATAAATTTGGACAGCCCCTTCTACTGAACACAGTTTGACAATTCATGAATCATGATATGTAACATAGCATTAACAGCTACTTATCATTTTGCCATCTAATATTCCAAATCGAAGTATTGTCTCCTTGTGTAAATAAATACATATAATTATATGCATTGCTTTTAATGTCATCCTATGGTGTGAATGAAAAGAAGAAAAAAAGAACAAGAACAAGTGCCTTGATGCTTTTAACTAAATTAAGTTGTCTAACTAAACTGCAGTAGTTACTGCTAGAGTAGAGTTGTCGCATTGGAAAAGGGTTGCTGTACTAGGATGGTGACATGTAACTTTCTAAGTTATAAAGAATATGATACACATACATTAATAGTTGAACCCCTGCACATATTGGTCAGATGTGGTCTCAAATATTGGTTTATGGCTTCATCAATTTAAAAAACTGTGGGACCCTACATAACCTATTTAAACAATGAAAACTAATACATATTCCACCAACGTGGGACCCTACATAACCTATTTAAGGTGTGTAGTTTCTGAATGAGAATGAGAAGCGCGTGGTTTCCGAAATTATCCACACCCACACACAAAAGAATGATAAGTGCCAAAAAACAATCAACTGTTACAGATAAAGAAAGATGATTCACAATGTATGGGTAATTTTATTTTATTTTATTTTGTTTGTTTCTTCTTGTTCAAACTTCTCAAACACTTGGGCCTAAGAAACTACATATGGAAAGTACCCAAGTACCCAAGTACCCTAGAGACAGTGTTTGCTATTCTACTCATTGGTAACAGAATTCTTATGTTGATACTTCATCCTTGCATGCCTCCAGCTACTTAAAACACGGCATCTACTGACTCCAAACGTGAAAAGATTATTTTGTTATCCGATATCAGTTTGTCTTCTTAGGTCCAAGGCTTTTGTTTTTTTTCAAAAATATTATTATTATGTCATGAATTTTAGTTGATGTAACGAAACTTCTGTTTGTCGTTTTTTTAAAAAAATTTATTATGTAAATGATTTTAATGGATATTACGAAACATTCAACGTCAACTCCGTTGTATAATTACTTTAGGCAAAAAATCATTTGGATTACAGCGAAAAACAGCCAACTCATAGACCGCCGGCCACTTCTTGATCAGTGACAGTGAGCCTTAACAGAAAACAGAAAATGTAAATTTCGAGAAAATTTTGGACAACACTAAAACCATCCTGCCTCATCCAACAATGTCGTCCATTATAACACATGATGCACTGTTGAATCAACCGAGATCAGACCCTAGCTAAATTGTTAAATTGAATCAACACAAGAAAACTTACCAACGGTTGCCGAATTGTAAGTTGGATAGCCGCCTTTCATGCTCCTATTGCCCGTGACCACTGTCTTGCTGAAGCCATCTCCCAACAACGTTAGATTTATCATTGTGGACTTGATTTGCAAGTTCTCGTTGTACGTGCCGGCCTTGACGTAAATGACAAATCTTGACGTACTCCCCCCCTTTGGCTAACTGAGGCCGTGATGGCCTCCGAGATGGTCTTGTAGCTGCCCGAACAATCTTGTGCCACCACAAGATTGGCATTTGTACTCGAAGAAGGTAGAATACGCTTGCCAAACGTCATTTGGCTGCATGACTGTGTAGCTAAGAGAAGTGAGAGTAGGGCGATGACAATGGAGTTTGTCATGTTTTTTAGTTGTTGCTTGAACTGTGAGTTCGATAAGTGTAACGCATAGAGTGATGTTTATATAGGCAGTTAAAGTACGTGATTCTTTTAAATCCCAAGGAATAGGCAAGTTTCATCGTTTTACCTGCCAGCTCCGCTGCTAACCTCGTTTGCCTTTTTCCATAGGGCCCAATTGGAAGGGAATCAGTAACGAAAATAGAAGAAGAACAACAATGGGAAGGGAATAGAGACAGAATTAGAAGGAATGGACCGAGGCGTGTGCGAGGCTGTTTCTATAAATTTTCCATTTAGCTATTATTAGGGACGGGGAGAAAAAAAATTCAACACGCCTATCGATATAGAATATGTTGAAACTGAAAGAATCATGTACCCTATTTAAAGCAAAGACTCCACCACCTACCACGATTCACTTGAATCGCGTCCTGGCAAGCTGCAAGCCCACATACCCTATTTAAACAAGGAAAACTATACATACTCCATCGCTGTGGGACTTAAGAATGAACCGAACACGAGTGCCACGAACATAGAGGCTGGGATCACCGAAACACCCAAACACGAAAACTATTGGATACCATGGTCCTTTGCATTGTTCCCAATTGCTCGAAAGTTACACAACTATATATGGCTATTTCCAAGCCATGTGAGCTCATGAAAGTGATCAGTGTTTTGGCAGTCTTTGTCCAGGTCCATGACCTAAAAGGCTAGTTGTTGTCCAGAGAACACACATAAATTTAGACAACCCCTTCTACTGAACACAGTTTGACAATTCATGAATCATGATATGGAACATAGCATTAACAGCTGCTTATCATTTTGCCATTTAGTATTCCAAATCGAAGTATTGTCTCTTTGCGTGAATAAATACATGTAATTATATGCATTGCTTTTAATGTCATCCAGTGGTGTGAATGAAAAGAAGAAAAAAAGAACAAGAACAAGTGCCTTGATGCTTTTAAATAAATTAAGTTGTCTAATTAAACTGCAGTAGTTCCTGCCAGAGTAGAGTTGCCGCATTGGAAAAGGGTTGCTGTACTAGGATGGTGACATGTAACTTCCTATGTTATAAAGAATATGATACCCATACTTTAGTAGCTGAACCCATGCAAATATTGGTCAGATGTGGTCTCAAATTTTGGTTTGTGGCTTCATCAATTTAAAAAAACTGTGGGACCCTACATAACCTGTTTAAACAATGAAAACTAATACATATTCCACCAACGTAGGACCCTACATAACCTATTAAAGGTGTGTAGTTTTTGAATGAGAATGAGAAGTGCGTAGTTTCCGAAATTATCCACACACGCAAAAAAGAATGAGAAGCGCAAAAAAACAATCAACTTGTTCAAACTTTTCAAACACTTGAGCCTTAGAAACTACATAAGGAAAGTACCCAAGTACCCTAGAGACAATGTTTGCTATTCTACTCATTGGTAACAGAATTCTTATGTTGATACTTCATCCTTGCATGCCTCCAGCTACTTAAAACACGGCATCTACTGACTCCAAACGTGAGAAGCATTATTTTTTTATCTAATATCAGTTTGTCTTCTTAGGTCCAAGGCTTTTGTTTTTTTCAAAACTATTATTATTATGTCATGAATTTTAGTTGATTTTTAGTTGATGTAACGAAACTTCTGTTTGTCTTCATAAATCCAAGAGTTCTGTTTTTTTAAAAAATATTATTATGTAAATGCTTTTAATGGATATTACGAAACATTCAACGTCAACTCCATTGTATAATTACTTTAGGCAAAAAAATCATTTGGATTACAGCGAAAAACAGCCAACTCATAGACCGCCGGCCACTTCTTGATCAGCGATAATTCTCACAATACGAGTTTCCTCCACGGTTACTAGCTAGTTATCCAGAGACAATGAGCCCTAACAGAAAACCGAAAATGTAAATTTCGAGAAAATTTTGGACAACACTAAAACCATCCTGCCTCATCCAACAATGTCGTCCATTGTAACACATGATGCACTGTTGAATCAACCGAGATCACACCCAAGCTAAATTGTTAAATTGAATCAACACAAGAAAACTTACCGACGGTTGCCGAATTGTAAGTAGGATAGCAGCCATTCACGCTCCTATCGCCCGTGACCACTGTCTTGCCGATGCAATCACCTAACAACGTTAGATTTGTTATCGAGGACGTGATTTGGATGTTCTCGTTGTACATGCCGGCCTTGACGTAGATGACAAATCTTGACGTACTCCCGCCCCTTTGGCTAACAGAGGCCGCGACGGCCTCCGAGATGGTCTTTTAGCTACCCGAACCATCTTGTGCCAACACAAGATTGGCATTTGCACTCGTAGAAGGTTGAATACGCTTACCGGACGTCATTTGGCTGTATGACAATGTAGCTAAGAGAAGTGAGAGTAGGGCGACGACAATGGAGTTTGCCATATTTCTTAGTTGTTGCTTGAACGGTGAGTTCGATAAGTGTAACGGAAGGAGTGATGTTTATATAAGCAGCTAAAGTATGTGATTCTTTTAATTCCCAAGGAATAGGCAAGTTTCATCGTTTTGCCTGCCAGCTCCGCTGCTAACCTCGTTTGCCTACTTCCATAGGGCCCAATTGGAAGGGAATCAGTAACAAAAATAGAAGAAGAACAACAATGGGAAGGGAATCAAGACAGAATTAGAAGGAATGGACCGAGGCGTGTGCGAGGCTGTTTCTACAAATTTTCCATTTAGCTATTATTAGGGGTGGGGAGAAAAAAATTCAACACGCCTATCGATACAGAATATGTTGAAACTGAAAGAATCATGTACCCTATTTAAAGAAAAGACTCCACCACCTAACACGATTCACTTGAATCGCTTCCTGGCAAGCTGCAAGCCGACATACCCTATTTAAACAAGGAAAACTATACATACTCCATCGATGTGGGACTTAAGAATGAACCGAACACGAATGCCACGAACATAGAGGCTGAGATCACCCAAACACCCAAACACGAAAACTAGTGGATCACATGGTCCTTTGCATTGTTCCCAATTGCTCGAAAGTTACACAACGATATATGGCTATTTCCAAGCCCTGTGAGCACATGGAACTGATCAGTGTTTTGGCAGTCTCTGTCCAGGTCCATGACCTGAAAGGCTAGTTGTTGTCCAGAGAACACACTTAAATTTGGACAGCCCCTTCCACTGAACACAGTTTGACAATACATGAATCATGATATGGAACATAGCATTAACAGCTACTTATCATTTTGCCATCTAGTATTCCAAATCGAAGTATTGTCTCCTTGTGTGAATAAATACATATAATTATATGCATTGCTTTTAATGTCATCCTATGGTGTGAATGAAAAGAAAAAAAAGAACAAGAACAAGTGCCTTGATGCTTTTAACTAAATTAAGTTGTCTAATTAAACTGCAGTAGTTCCTGCCAAAGTAGAGTTGCCGCATTGGAAATGGGTTGTTGTACTAGGATAGTGACATGTAACTTCCTATGTTATAAAGAATATGATACACATACATTAGTAGTTGAACCCCTACACATATTGGTCAGATGTGGTCTCAAATATTGGTTTGCGGCTTCATCAATTTAAAAAAACTGTGGGACCCTACATAACCTATTTAAACAATGAAAACTAATACATATTCCACCAACGTGGAACCCTACATAACCTATTTAAGGTGTGTAGTTTCTGAATGAGAATGAGAAGCGCGTAGTTTCCGAAATTATCCACACACAGAAAAATAATGAGAAGCACAAAAAACAATCAACTGTTACAGATAAAGAAAGATGATTCCCAATGTATGGGTAATTTTATTTGATTTGATTTTATTTTATTTTATTTTATTTGTTTCTTCTTGTTCAAACTTCTCAAACACTTGGGCCTTAGAAACTACATAAGGAAAGTACCCAAGTACCCAAGTACCCTAGAGACAATGTTTGCTATTCTACTCATTGGTAACAGAATTCTTATGTTGATACTTCATCCTTGCATGCCTCCAGCTACTTAAAACATGGCATCTTCTGACTCCAAACGTGAGAAGCATTATTTTTTTATCCGATATCAGTTTGTCTTCTTAGGTCCAAGGCTTTTGTTTTTTTTCAAAACTATTATTATTATGTCATGAATTTTAGTTGATGTAACGAACGTTCTGTTTGTCTGCAAATGTCCAAGAGTTCTGTATTTTAAAAAAGTATTATTATGTAATTGCTTTTAATGGATATTACGAAACATTCAACGTCAACTCCGTTGTATAATTACTTAGGCAAACAATCATTTGGATTACAGCGAAAAATAGCCAACTCATAGACCGCCGGCCACTTCTTGATCAGCGATAATTCTCACAATATGAGTTTCATCCACGGTTACTAGCTAGTTCACCAGAGACAGTGAGCCCTAACAGAAAACAGAAAATGTAAATTTCGAGAAAATTTTGGACAACACTAAAACCATCCTGCCTAATCCAACAATGTCGTCCATTGTAACACATGATGCACTGTTGAATCAACCGAGATCAGACCCTAGCTAAATTGTTAAATTGAATCAACACAAGAAAACTTACCGACGATTGCCGAATTGTAAGTCGGATAGCCGCCTTTCATGCTCCTATGGCCCGTGACCACTGTCTTGCCAATGCCATCTCCCAACAACGTTAGATTTGTCATCAAGGATGTGATTTGGACGTTCTCGTTGTACGTGTCGGCCTTGACGTAGATGACAAATCTTGACGTACTCCCGCCCCTTTGGTTAACAGAGGCCGCGACGGCCTCTGAGATGGTCTTGTAGCTGCCCGAACCATCTTGTGCCACCACAAGATTGGTATTTGCACTCGAAGAAGATTGAATACGCTTGCCGAACGTCATTTGGCTGCATGACAGTGTAGCTAAGAGAAGTGAAAGTAGGGCGACGACAATGGCGTTTCCCATATTTCTTAGTTGTTCTTGAACTGTGAGTGCGATAAGTGTAACGCATGGAGTGATGCTTATATAGGCAGCTAAAGTATGTGATTCTTTTAAATCCCAAGGAATATGCAAGTTTCATCGCTTTGCCTGCTAGCTCCACTGCTAACCTCATTTTGCCTTCTTCTATAGGGCCCAATTGGAAGGGAATCAGTAACAAAAATAGAAGAAGAACAACAATGAGTAGGGAATCAAGACAGAATTAGAAGGAATGGACCAAGGCATGTGCGAGGCTATTTCTACAAATTTTCCATTTAGCTATTATTAGGGGTGGGGAGGAAAAAAATTCAACCCGCCTATCAATACAGAATATGATGAAACTGAAAGACTCATGTAACCTATTTAAAGCAAAGACTCCACCACCTACCACGATTCACTTGAATCGCGTCCTGGCAAGCTACAAGCCCACATGCCCTATTTAAACAAGGAAAACTATACATACTCCATCGTTGTGGGACTTATGAATGAACGGAACACGAATGCCACGAACATAGAGGCTGAGATCACCCAAACACCCAAACAAAAATACTATTGGATCCCATGGTCCTTTGCATTGTTCCCAATTGCTCGAAAGTTACACAACTATATATGGCTCTTTCCAAGCCCTGTGAGCATATGGAGCTGATCAGTGCTTTGGCAGTCTTTGTCCAGGTCCATGACCTGAAAGGCTAGTTGTTGTCCAGAGAACACACATAAATTTGGACAGCCCCTTCTACTGAACACAGTTTGACAATTCATGAATCATGATATGTAACATAGCATTAATAGCTACTTATCATTTTGCCATCTAATATTCCAAATCGAAGTATTGTCTCCTTGTGTAAATAAATACATATAATTATATGCATTGCTTTTAATGTCATCCTATGGTGTGAATGAAAAGAAGAAAAAAGAACAAGAACAAGTGCCTTGATGCTTTTAACTAAATTAAGTTGTCTAATTAAACTACAGTAGTTACTGCCAGAGTAGAGTTGCCGCATTGGAAAAGGGTTGCTGTACTAGGATGGTGAATGTAACTTTGTATGTTATAAAGAATATGATACCCATACATTAGTAGTTGAACCCCTGCACATATTGGTCAGATGTGGTCTCAAATATTTGTTTATGGCTTCGTCAATTTAAAAAAACTGTGGGACCCTACATAACCTAATTAAACAATGAAAACTAACACATATTCCACCAACGTGGGACCCTACATAACCTATTTAAGGTGTGTAGTTTCTGAATGAGAATGAGAAGCGCGTAGTTTCCGAAATTATCCACACACACACACACAAGAATGAGAAGCGCCAAAAAACAATCAACTGTTACAGATAAAGAAAGATGATTCACAATGTATGGGTAATTTTATTTTATTTTATTTTATTTTATTTTGTTTGTTTCTTCTTGTTCAAACTTCTCAAACACTTGGGCCTTAGAAACTACATATGGAAAGTACCAAATTACCCAAGTACCCTAGAGACAGTGTTTGCTATTCTACTCATTGGTAACAGAATTCTTATGTTGATACTTCATCCTTGCATGCCTCCAGCTAGTTAAAACACGGCATCTACTGACTCCAAACGTGAAAAGCATTATTTTGTTATCCGATATCAGTTTGTCTTCTTAGGTCCAAGGCTTTAGTTTTTTTCAAAACTATTATTATTATGTCATTAATTTTAGTTGATGTAACGAAACTTCTGTTTGTCGTTTTTTAAAAAAAAACTTATTATGTAAATGCTTTTAATGGATATTATGAAACATTCTACGTCAACTCCGTTGTATAATTACTTTAGACAAAAAATCATTTTGATTACAGCGAAAAACAGCCAACTCATAGACCGCCGGCCACTTCTTGATCAGCGATAATTCTCACAATACGAGTTTCCTCCACGGTTACTAGCAAGTTCATCAGTGACAGTGAGCCCTAACAGAAAACAGAAATTGTAAATTTCGAGAAAATTTTGGACAACACTAAAACCATCCTGCCTCATCCGACAATGTCGTCCATTGTAACACATGATGCAATATTGAATTAACCGAGTTCAGTCCCTAGCTAAATTGTTAAATTGAATCAACACAAGAAAACTTACCGACGGTTGCCGAATTGTAAGTCGGATAGCCGCCTTTCATGCTCCTATTGCCCGTAACCACTGTCTTGCCGAAGCCATCTCCCAACAACGTTAGATTTATCATCAAGGACTTGATTTGGACGTTCTCGTTGTACGTGCCGCCATTGACGTAGATGACAAATCTTGACGTACTCCCGCCCCTTTGGCTAACAGAGGCCGTGATGGCCTCCGAGATGGTCTTGTAGCTGCCCGAACAATCTTGTGCCATCACAAGATTGGCATTTGCACTCGAAGAAGGTTGAATACGCTTGCAGAACGTCATTTGGCTGCATGACTATGTAGCTAAGAGAAGTGAGAGTAGGGCGATGACAATGGAGTTTGTCATATTTCTTAGTTGTTGCTTGAACTGTGAGTTCGATAAGTGTAACGCATGGAGTAATGTTTATATAGGCAGCTAAAGTACGAGATTCTTTTAAATCCCAAGGAATAGGCAAGTTTCATCGTTTTACCTGCCATCTCCGCTGCTAACCTCGTTTGCCTTCTTCCATAGGGCCCAATTGGAAGGGAATCAGTAAGGAAAATAGAAGAAGAAAACCAATGGGAAGGGAATAGAGACAGAATTAGAAGGAATGGACCGAGGCGTGTGCAAGGCTGTTTCTACAAATTTTCCATTTAGCTATTATTAGGGACGGGGAGAAAAAAATTCAACACGCCTATAGATACAGAATATGTTGAAACTGAAAGAATCATGTACCCTATTTAAAGCAAAGACTCCACCACCTACCACGATGCACATGAATCGCGTCCTGGCAAGCTGCAGGCCCACATACCCTATTTAAACAAGGAAAACTATACATACTCCATCGCTGTGGGACTTAAGAATGAACCGAACACGAGTGCCACGAACATAGAGGCTGAGATCACCGAAACACCCACACACGAAAATTTTTGTATCCCATGGTCCTTTGTATTGTTCCCAATTGATCGAAAGTTACACAACTATAAATGGCTCTTTCCAAGCCCTACGAGCACATGGAATTGATCAGTGTTTTGGCAGTCATTGTCCAGGTCCATGACCTGAAAGGCTAGTTGTTGTCCAGAGAACACACATAAATTTAGACAGCCCCTTCCACTGAACACAGTTTGACAATTCATGAATCATGATATGGAACATATCATTCACAGCTGCTTATCATTTTGCAATCTAGTATTCCAAATCGAAGTATTGTCTCCTTGTGTGAATAAATATATGTAATTATATGCATTGCTTTTAATGTCAACCTGTGGTGTGAATGAAAAGAAGAAAAAAAAGAACAAGAACAAGTGCCTTGATGCTTTTAACTATATTAGGTTGTCTAATTAAACTACAGTAGTTCCTGCCAGAGTAGAGTTGCCGCATTGGAAAAGGGTTGCTGTACTAGGATGGTGACATGTAACTTCCTATGT
The DNA here is from genome assembly GCA_030789695.1 of Scilla litardierei. Lineage (NCBI taxonomy): Eukaryota > Viridiplantae > Streptophyta > Magnoliopsida > Asparagales > Asparagaceae > Scilla > Scilla litardierei. The sequence goes on along the minus strand of CM061133.1, from coordinate 141,119,732 downwards.
TATTAAGAATATGATACCCATACTTTAGTAGTTCAACCCTTGCAAATATTGGTCAGATGTGGTCTTAAATATTGGTTTGTGGCTTCATCAATTTAAAAAAACTGTGGGACCCTACATAACCTATTTAAACAATGAAAACTAATACATATTCCACCAACGTGGGACCCTACATAACCTATTTAAGGTGTGTAGTTTTTGATTGAGAATGACAAGCGCGTAGTTTCCGAAATTATCCACACACACACACAAAAGAATGAGAAGCGCAAAAAAACAATCAACTTGTTACAGATAAAGAAAGATGATTCCCAATGTATGGGTAATTTTATTTTATTTTATTTTATTTTATTTTATTTTATTTTATTTTATTTGTTTCTTCTTGTTCAAACTTTTCAAACACTAGAGCCTTAGAAACTACATAGGGAAAGTACCCAAGTACCCTAGAGACAATGTTTAGTATTCTACTCATTGGTAACAGAATTCTTATGTTGATACTTCATCCTTGCATGCCTCCAGCCACTTAAAACACGACATCTACTGACTCCAAACGTGAGAAGCATTATTTTGTTATCTAATATCAGTTTGTCTTCATTCTTATGTTGATACTTCATCCTTCATGCCACCTTGCATGCCTCATTGGTCCAAGGCTTTTGTTTTTTTCAAAACTATTATTATTATGTCATGAATTTTAGTTGATTTTTAGTTGATGTAACGAAACTTCTGTTTGTCTTCATATGTCGAAGAGTTCTGTTTTTTAAAAAAATATTATTATGTAAATGCTTTTAATGGATATTACGAAACATTCAATGTCAACTCCATTGTATAATTACTTTAGGCAAAAAATCATTTGGATTACAGCAAAAAACAGCCAACTCATAGACCGCCGACCACTTCTTGATCAGCGATAATTCTCACAATACGAGTTTCCTCCACGGTTACTAGCTAGTTCTCCAGAGACAATGAGCCCTAACAGAAAACAGAAAATGTAAATTTCGAGAAAATTTTGGACAACACTAAAACCATCCTGCCTCATCCAACAATGTCGTCCATTGTAACACATGACGCACTATTGAATCAACCGAGATCACACCCTAGCTAAATTGTTAAATTGAATCAACACAAGAAAACTTATCGACGGTTGCCGAATTGTAAGTCGCATAGCCGCCTTTCATGCTCCTATCGCCCGTAACCACTGTCTTACCGATGCAATCACCTAACAACGTTAGATTTGTTATCGAGGATGTGATTTGGATGTTCTCGTTGTACATGCCGGCATTGACGTAGATGACAAATCTTGATGTACTCCCGCCCCTTTGGTTAACAGAGGCCGCGACGGCCTCCGAGATGGTCTTGTAGCTACCCGAACCATCTTGTGCCACCACAAGATTGGCATTTGCACTCGAAGAAGGTTGAATACGCTTGTCGAACGTCATTTGGATGTATGACAGTGTAGCTAAGAGAAGTGAGAGTAGGGCGACGACAATGGAGTTTGCCATATTTCTTAGTTGTTGCTTGAACGGTGAGTTCGATAAGTGTAACGGAAGGAGTGATGTTTATATATGCAGCTAAAGTATGTGATTCTTTTAAATCCCAAGGAATAGGAAAGTTTCATCGTTTTTCCTGCCAGCTCCGCTGCTAACCTCATTTGCCTTCTTCCACAGGGCCCAATTGGAAGGGAATCAGTAACAAAAATAGAAGAAGAACAACAATGGGAAGGGAATCAAGACAGAATTAGAAGGAATGGACCGAGGCGTGTGCGAGGCTGTTTCTACAAATTTTCCATTTAGCTATTATTAGGGGTGGGGAGAAAAAAATTCAACACGCCTATCGATACAGAATATGTTTAAACTGAAAGAATCATGTACCATATTTAAAGAAAAGACTCCACCACCTAACACGATTCACTTGAATCGTGTCCTGGCAAGCTGCAAGCCGACATACCCTATTTAAACAAGGAAAACTATACATACTCCATCGTTGTGGGACTTAAGAATGAACCGAACACGAATAACACGAACATAGAAGCTGAGATCACCGAAACACGAAAACTAGTGGATCCCATGGTCCTTTGCATTGTTCCCAATTACTCAAAAGTTACACAACTATATATGGCTCTTTCCAAGCCCTGTGAGCACATGGAACTGATCAGTGTTTTGGCAGTCTTTATCCAGGTCTATGAACTGAAAGGCTAGTTGTTGTCCAGAGAACACACTTAAATTTGGACAGCCCCTTCCACTGAACACAGTTTGACAATACATGAATCATGATATGGAACATAGCATTAATATCTACTTATCATTTTGCCATCTAGTATTCCAAATCGAAGTATTGTCCCCTTGTGTGAATAAATACATATAATTATATGCATTGCTTTTAAAGTCATCCTGTGGTGTGAATGAAAAGAAAAAAAGAACAAGAACAAGTGCCTTGATGCTTTTAACTAAATTAAGTTGTCTAATTAAATTGCAGTAGTTCCTGCCAGAGTAGAGTTGCCGCATTGGAAAAGGGTTGATGTACTAGGATAGTGACATGTAACTTCCTATGTTATAAAGAATATGATACACATACATTAGTAGTTGAACCCCTACACATATTGGTCAGATGTGTTCTCAAATTTTGGTTTGTGGCTTCATCAATTTAAAAGAACTGTGGGACCCTACATAACCTATTTAACCAATGAAAACTAATACATATTCCACCAATGTGGGACCCTACATAACCTATTTAAGGTGTGTAGTTTCTGAATGAGAATGAGAAGCGCGTCGTTTCCGAAATTATCCACACACACAAAAAGAATGAGAAGCGCAAAAAACAATCAACTTTTATAGATAAAGAAAGATGATTCCCAATGTATGGGTAATTTTATTTGATTTTATTTTATTTTATTTTATTTTATTTGTTTCTTCTTGTTCAAACTTCTCAAACACTTGGGCCTTAGAAACTACATATGGAAAGTACCCAAGTACTCAAGTACCCTAGAGACAATGTTTGCTATTCTACTCATTTGTAACAGAATTCTTATGTTGATACTTCATCCTTGCATGCCTCAAGCTACTTAAAACACGGCATCTACTGACTCCAAACATGAGAAGCATTATTTTTTTATCCGATATCAGTTTGTCTTCTTTGGTCCAAGGCTTTAGTTTTTTTTCGAAACTATTATTATTATGTCATGAATTTTAGTTTATGTAACGAAAGTTCTGTTTGTCTTTATATGTCCAAGAGTTCTGTATTTTAAAGAAATATTAATATGTAAATGCTTTTAATGGATATTACGAAACATTCAACGTCAACTCCGTTTTATAATTACTTTAGGCACAAAATCATTTGGATTACAGCGAAAAACAGCCAACTCATAGACCACCGGCCACTTCTTGATCAGCGATAATTCTCACAAAATGAGTTTCATCCACGGTTACTAGCTAGTTCACTAGAGACAGTGAGCCCTAACAAAAAACAGAAAATGTAAATTTCGAGAAAATTTTGGACAACACTAAAACCATCCTGCCTCATCCAACAATGTCGTCCATCGTAACACATGATGCACTGTTGAATCAACCGAGATCAGACCCTAGCTAAATTGTTAAATTGAATCAACACAAGAAAACTTACCGACGATTGCCGAATTGTAAGTCGGATAGCCGCCTTTCATGCTCCTATTGCCCGTGACCACTGTCTTACCAATGCCATCTCCCAACAACGTTAGATTTGTCATCGAGGACGTGATTTGGACGTTCTCGTTGTACGTGTCGGCCTTGACGTAGATGACAAATCTTGACGTACTCCCACCCCTTTGGTTAACACATGCCGCGACGGCCTCCGATATGGTCTTGTAGCTGCCCGAACCATCTTGTGCCACCACAAGATTGGCATTTGCACTTGAAGAAGGTTGAATACGCTTGCCGAATGTCATTTGGCTGCATGACAGTGTAGCTAAGAGAAGTGAAAGTAGGGCGACGACAATGGCGTTTGCCATATTTCTTAGTTGTTCTTAAACTGTAAGTTTGATAAGTGTAACGCATGGAGTGATGCTTATATAGGCAGCTAAAGTATGTGATTCTTTTAAATCCCAAGGAATATGCAAGTTTCATCGCTTTGCCTGCTAGCTCCACTGCTAAACTCGTTTTGTCTTCTTCTATAGGGCCCAATTGGAAGGGAATCGGTAACAAAAATAGAAGAACAACAATGGGAAGGGAATCAAGACAGAATTAGAAGGAATGGACCGAGGGATGTGCGAGGCTATTTCTACAAATTTTCCATTTAGCTATTATTAGGGGTGGGGAGAAAAAAAATTCAACCCACCTATCAATACAGAATATGTTGAAACTGAAAGAATCGTGTAACCTATTTAAAGCAAAGACTCCACCACCTACCACGATTCACTTGAATCGTGTCCTGGCAAGCTGCAAGCCCACATACCCTATTTAAACAAGGACAACTACACATACTCCATCGCTGTGGGACTTATGAATGAATGGAACACGAATGCCACGAACATAGAGGCTGAGATCACCCAAACACCCAAACAAAAATATTATTGGATCCCATGGTCCTTTTCATTGTTCCCAATTGCTCGAAAGTTACACAACTATATATGGCTCTTTCCAAGCCCTGTGAGCATATGGAGCTGATCAGTGCTTTGGCAGTCTTTGTCCAGGTCCATGACCTGAAAGGCTAGTTGTTGTCCAGAGAACACACATAAATTTGGACAGCCCCTTCTACAGAACACTGTTTGACAATTCATGAATCATGATATGGAACATAGCATTAACAGCTACTTATCATTTTGCCATCTAGTATTCCAAATCGAAGTATTGTCTCCTTGTGTAAATAAATACATATAATTATATGCATTGCTTTTAATGTCATCCTATGGTGTGAATGAAAAGAAGAAAAAAAGAACAATAACAAGTGCCTTGATGCTTTTAACTAAATTAAGTTGTCTAATTAAACTGCAGTAGTTATTGCCCGAGTAGAGTTGCCGCATTGGAAAAGGGTTGATGTACTAGGATGGTGACATGTAACTTTCTATGTTATAAAGAATATGATATCCATACATTAGTAGTTGAACCCCTGTACATATTGGTCAGATGTGGTCTCAAATATTGGTTTATGGCTTCATCAATTTAAAAAACTGTGGGACCCTACATAACCTATTTAAACAATGAAAACTAATACATATTCCACCAACGTGGGACCCTACATAACCTATTTAAGGTGTGTAGTTTCTGAATAAGAATGAGAAGCGCGTAGTTTCCGAAATTATCCACACACACACACACACACAAAAGAATGAGAAGCGCCAAAAAACAATCAACTGTTACAGATAAAGAAAGATGATTCACAATGTATGGGTAATTTTATTTTATTTTATTTTGTTTTGTTTGTTTCTTCTTGTTTAAACTTCTCAAACACTTGGGCCTTAGAAACTACATATGGGAAGTACCCAAGTACCCAAGTACCCTAGAGACAGTGTTTGCTATTCTACTCATTGGTAACAGAATTCTTATGTTGATACTTCATCCGTGCATGCCTCCAGCTTGTTAAAACACGGCATCCACTGACTCCAAATGTGAAAAGCATTATTTTGTTATCCGATATCAGTTTGTCTTCTTAGGTCCAAGGCTTTTGTTTTTTTTTCAAAACTATTATTATTATGTCATGAATTTTAGTTGATGTAACGAAACTTCTGTTTGCCTTTTTTTTAAAAAAATTATTATGTAATTGCTTTTAATGGATATTACGAAACATTCAACGTCAACTCCGTTGTGTAATTACTTTAGGCAAAAAATCATTTGCATTACAGCGAAAAACAGCCAACTCATAGACCGTCGGCCACTTCTTGATCAGCGATAATTCTCACAATACGAGTTTCCTCCATGGTTACTAGCTAGTTCATCAGTGACAGTGAGCCCTAACAGAAAACAGAAATTGTAAATTCCGAGAAAATTTTGGACAACACTAAAACCATCCTGCCTCATCCAACAATGTCGTCCATTGTAACACATGATGCAATATTGAATTAACCGAGTTCAGTCCCTAGCTAAATTGTTAAATTGAATCAACACAAGAAAACTTACCGACGGTTACCGAATTGTAAGTCGAATAGCCGCCTTTCATGCTCCTATTGCCCGTGACCACTGTCTTGTCGAAGCCATCTCCCAACAACGTTATATTTATCATCATGGACTTGATTTGGACGTTCTTGTTGTATGTGCAGGCCTTGACGTAGATGACAAATCTTTACGTACTCCCGCCCCTTTGGCTAACAGAGGTTGTGATGGCCTCCAAGATGGTCTTGTAGCTGCCCGAACAATCTTGTGCCACCATAAGATTGGCATTTGCACTCGAAGAAGGTTGAATACGCTTGCCGAACGTCATTTGGCTGCATGACTGTGTAACTAAGAGAAGTGAGAGTATGGCGAGGACAATGGAGTTTGTCATATTTCTTAGTTGTTGTTTGAACTGTGAGTTCGATAACTGTAACGCATGGAGTGATGTTTATATAGGCAGCTAAAGTACGTGATTCTTTTAAATCCCAAGGAATAGGCAAGTTTCATCGTTTTACCTGCCAGCTCCGCTGCTAACCACGTTTGCCTTCTTCATCGGGCCCAATTAGAAGGGAATCAGTAACGAAAATAGAAGAAGAACAACAATGGGAAGGGAATAGAGACAGAATTAGAAGGAATGGACCGAGGCGTGTGCAAGGCTGTTTCTACAAATTTTCCATTTAGCTATTATTAGGGACGGGGAGAAAAAAAATTCAACACGCCTATCGATACAGAATATGTTGAACCTGAAAGAATCATGTACCTTATTTAAAGCAAAGACTCCACCACCTACCATGATTCACTTGAATCGCGTCCTGCAAGCTGCAAGCCCATATACCCTATTTAAACAAGGAAAACTATACATACTCCATCGATGTGGGACTTAAGAATGAACCGAACACGAGTGCCATGAACATAGAGGCTGAGATCACCGAAACACCCACACACGAAAATTTTTGGATCCCATGGTCCTTTGCATTGTTCCCAATTGCTCGAAAGTTACACAACTATATATGGCTCTTTCCAAGCCCTACGAGCACATGGAATTGATCAGTGTTTTGGTAGTCTTTGTCCAGGTCCATGACCTGAAAGGCTAGTTGTTGTCCAGAGAACACACATAAATTTAGACAGCCCCTTCCACTGAACACAGTTTGACAATTCATGAATCATTCTATGGAACATAGCATTAACAGCTGCTTATCATTTTGCCATCTAGTATTCCAAATCGAAGTATTGTCTCCATGTGTGAATAAATACATGTAATTATATGCATTGCTTTTAATGTCATCCTGTGGTGTGAATGAAAAGAAGAAAAAAAGAACAATAACAAGCGCCTTGATGCTTTTAACTATATTAAGTTGTCTAATTAAACTGTAGTAGTTCCTGCTAGAGTAGAGTTGCCACATTGGAAAAGGGTTGTTGTACTAGGATGGTGACATGAAACTTCCTATGTTATAAAGAATATGATACATATACTTTAGTAGTTGAACCCTTGCAAATATTGGTCAGATGTGGTCTCAAATATTGGTTTGTGGTTTCATCAATTTAAAAAAACTGTGGGACCCTACATAACCTATTTAAACAATGAAAACTAATACATATTCCACCAACGTGGGACCCTACATAACCTATTTAAGGTGTGTAGTTTTTGATTAAGAATGACAAGCGCGTAGTTTCTGAAATTATCCACACACACACACAAAAAGAATGAGAAGCACAAAAAAACAATCAACTTGTTACAGATAAAGAAAGATGATTCCCAATGTATGGGTAATTTTATTTTATTTTATTTTATTTTATTTTATTTTATTTTATTTGTTTCTTCTTGTTCAAACTTTTCAAACACTTGAGCTTTAGAAACTACATAGGGAAAGTACCCAAGTACCCTAGAGACAATGTTTGCTATTCAACTCATTGGTAACAGAATTCTTATGTTGATACTTCATCCTTGCATGCCTCCAGCTACTTAAAACACGGCATCTACTGACTCCAAACGTGAGAAGCAGTATTTTGTTATCCGATATCAGTTTGTCTTCTTAGGTCCAATGCTTTTGTTATTTTTCAAAACTGTTATTATTATTTCATGAATTTTAGTTGATGTAACGAAACTTCTGTTTGTCTTCATATGTCAAAGAGTTCTGTTTTAAGAAAAATATTATTATGTAAATGCTTTTAATGGACATTACGAAACATTCAACGTCAACTCCGTTGTATAATTACTTTAGGCAAAAAAATCATTTGGATTACAGCGAAAAACAGCCAACTCATAGACCGCCGGTCACTTCCTGATCAGCGATAATTCTCATAATACGAGTTTCCTCCACGGTTACTAGCTAGTTCACTAGAGATAGTGAGCCCTAACAGATAACAGAAAATGAAAATTTCGAGAAAATTTTATACAACACTAAAACCATCCTGCCTCATCCAATAATGTCGTCCATTGTAACACATGATGCACTGTTGAATCAACAGAGATCACACCCTAACTAAATTGTTTAATTGAATCAACACAAGAAAACTAACCGACGGTTGCCGAATTGTAAGTCGGATAGCCGCCTTTCATGCTCCTATTGCCCGTGACCACTGTCTTCCCTATGCCATCTCCCATCAACGTTAGATTTGTCATCGAGGACGTGATTTGGACGTTCTTGTTGTACGTGCCGGCCTTGACATAGATGACAAATCTTGACGTACTCCCTCCCCTTTGGCTAATAGAGGCCGCGACGGCCACCGAGATGGTCTTGCAGCTTCCCGAACCATCTCGTGCCACCACAAGATGGTCTTGAATACGCTTGCCGAACGTCATTTGGCTGCATGACAGTGTAGCTAAGAGAAGTGAGACTAGGGCGACGACAATGGAGTTTGCCATATTTCTTAGTTGTTGCTTGAACTGTGAGTTCGATAAGTGTAACGCATGGAGTCATGTTTATATAGACAGCTAAAGTACGTGATTCTTTTAAATCCCATGGAATAGGCAAGTTTCATCGTTTTGCAAGCCAGCTCCGCTGCTAACCTCATTTTCCCTTCTTCCATAGAGCCCAATTGGAAGGGAATCAGTAACAAAAATAGAAGAAGAAGAACATGGGAAGGGAATCAAGACAGAATTAGAAGGAATGGACCGAGGCGTGTGCGAGGCTGTTTCTACAAATTTTCCATTTAGCTATTATTAGGGGTGGGGAGAAATAAAATTCAACCCGCCTATCGATACAGAATATGTTGAAACTGAAAGAATCATGTACCCTATTTAAAGCAAAGACTCCACCACCTACCACGATTCACTTGAATCGCGTCCGTGCAAGCTACAAGCCCACATACCCTATTTAAACAAGGAAAACTATACATACTCCATCGTTGTGGGACTTAAGAATGAACTGAACACGAATGCCATGAACATAGAGGCTGAGATCACCCAAACACCCAAACACGAAAACTATTGGATCCCATGGTCCTTTGCATTGTTCCCAATTGCTCGAAAGTTACACAACTATATATGGCTCTTTCCAAGCCCTGTGAGCACATGGAACTGATCAGTGTTTTGGCAGTCTTTGTCCAGGTCCATGACCTGAAAGGCTAATTGTTTTCCAGAGAACACACATAAATTTGGAGAGCCCCGTCCACTGAAAACAGTTTGACAATTCATGAATCATGGTATGGAACATAGCATTAACAGCTGCTTATCATTTTGCCATCTAGTATTCCAAATGGAAGTATTGTCTCCTTGTGTGGATAAATACTCATAAGTATATGCATTGCTTTTAATGTCATCCTATAGTGTGAATGAAAAGGGGAAAAAAAGAACAAGAACAAGCGCCTTGATGCTTTTAACTAAATTAAGTTGTCTAATTAAACTGCCATATTTCCTGCCCAGGTAGAGTTGCTGCATTGGAAAAGGGTTGTTAAACTAGGATGGTGACATGTAACTCCCTATGTTATAAAGAATATGATACGCATACATTAGTAGTTGAACCCCTGCACATATTGGTCAGACGTGGTCTCAAATATTGGTTTGTGGCTTCATCAATTTAAAAAAACTGTGGGGCCCTACATAACCTATTTAAACAATGAAAACTAATACATATTCCACCAATGTGGGACCCTACATAACCTATTTAAGGTGTGTAGTTTCTGAATGAGAATGAGAAGCACGTAGTTTCCGAAATTATCCACACATACAAAAAAGAATGAGAAGCGCAAAAAAACAATCAACTGTTACAGATAAAGAAAGAAGATTCCCAATGTATAGGTAATTTTATTTTATTTTATTTTATTTTATTTTATTTTATTTGTTTCTTCTTGTTCAAACTTCTCAAACACTTGGGCCTTAGAAACTACATAGGAAAAGTACCCAAGTACCCTTGAGACAATGTTTGCTATTCTACTCATTGGTAACATAATTCTTATGTTGATACTTCATCCTTGCATGCCTCAAGCTACTTAAAACACGGCATCTACTGACTCCAAACGTGAGAAGCATTATTCTGTTATCTGATATCAGTTTGTCTTCTTAGGTCCAAGGCTTTTGTTTTTTTCAAAACTATTATTATTATGTCAAGTATTTTAGTCGATGTAACGAAACTTCTGTGTGTCTTCATATATCCATGAGTTCTGTTTTTAAAAAAATATTATTATGTAAATGATTTTAATGGATATTACGAAACATTCAACGTCAACTCCGTTGTAAAATTACTTTAGGCAAAAAATCATTTGGATTACAGCGAAAAACACCCAACTCATAGACCGCCGGCCACTTCTTGATCAGGGATAATTCTCACAATACGAGTCTTCTCCACGGTTACTAGCTAGTTCACCAAAGACAGTGAGCCCTAAAAGAAAACAGAAAATGTAAATTTTGAGAAAATTTTGGACAACACTAAAACCATCCTGCATCATCCAACATTGTCGTCTATTGTAACACATGATGCACTGTTGAATCAACCGAGATCAGACCCTAGCTAAATTGTTAAATTGAATCAACATAAGAAAACTTACCGACAGTTGCCGAATTGTAAGTCGGATAGCGGTCTTTCATGCTCCTATTGCATGTGACCACTGTCTTACCGATGCCATCTCCCAACAATGTTAGATTTTTCATCGAGGACGTGATTTGGACGTTCTCGTTGTACGTGTCGGCCTTGACGTAGATGATAAATCTTGACGTACTCCTGCCCCTTTGGCTAACAGAGGCCGCGACGGCCTCCGAGATGGTCTTGAAGCTGACCGAACCATCGTGTGCCACCACAAGATTGGCATTTGCACTCGTAGAAGGTTGAATACGCTTGCCGAACGTCATTTGGCTGCATGACAGTGTAGCTAAGAGAAGTGAAAGTAGCACAATGGAGTTTGCCATATTTTTTAGTTGTTCTTGAACTGTGAGTTCGATAAGTGTAACGCATGGAGTGATGCTTATATAGGCAGCTAAAGTACGTGATTCTTTTAAATCCCAAGGAATATGCCAGTTTCGTCGTTTTGCCTGCCAGCTCCACTGTTAACCTCGTTTTGCCTTCTTCCATAGGGCCCAATCGGAAGGGAATCAGTAACAAAAATTGAAGAAGAACAACAATGGGAAGGGAATCAAGACAGAATTAGAAGGAATGGACCGAGGCATGTGCGAGGCTATTTCTACAAATTTTCCATTTAGCTATTATTAGGTGTGGGGAGAAAAAAAATTCAACCCGCCTATCAATACAGAATATGTTGAAATTGAAAGAATCATGTAACCAATTTAAAGCAAAGACTCCACCACCTACCACGATTCACTTGAATCGCGTCCTGGCAAGCTGCAAGCCCACATACCCTCTTTAAACAAGGAAAACTATACATACTCCATTGTTGTGGGACTTATGAATGAACCGAAGACGAATGCCACGAACATAGAGGCTGAGATCACCCAAACACCCAAATACGAAAACTATTGGATCCCATGGTCCTTTGCATTGTTCCCAATTGCTCGAAAGTTACACAACTATATATGGCTATTACCAAGCCATGTGAGCTCATGAAAGTGATCAGTGTTTTGGCAGTCTTTGTCCAGGTCCATGACCTGAGAGGCTAGTTGTTGCCCAGAGAACACACATAAATTTGGACAACCCCTTCCACTGAACACAGTTTGACAATTCAAGAATCATGATATGGAACATAGCATTAACAGCTACTTATCATTTTGCCATCTAGTATTCCAAATCGAAGTATTGTCTCCTTGTGTGAATAAATACATATAATTATATGCATTGCTTTTAATGTCATCCTGTGGTGTGAATGAAAAGAAGAAAAAAAGAACAAGAACAAGTGCCTTGATGCCTTTAACTAAATTAAGTTGTCTAATTAAACTACATTAGTTCCTGCCAGAGTAGAGTTGCCGCATTGGAAAAGGGTTGATGTACTAGGATGGTGACATATAACTTCCTATGTTATAAAGATTATGATACCCATACTTTAGTAGTTGAACCCCTGCAAATATTGGTCAGATGTGGTCTCAAATATTGGTTTGTGGTTTCATCAATTTAAAAAAACTGTGGGACCCTACATAACCTATTTAAACAATGAAAACTAATACATATTCCTCCAACGTGGGACCCTACATAACCTATTTAAGGTGTGTAGTTTTTGAATGAGAATGAGAATGAGAAGCGCGTAGTTTCCGAAATTATCCACACACACAAAAAAGAATGAGAAGCGCAAAAAAACAATCAACTTGTTACAGATAAAGAAAGATGATTTCCAATGTATGGGTAATTTTATTTTATTTTATTTTATTTTATTTTATTTTATTTGTTTCTTCTTGTTCAAACTTCTCAAACACTTGAGCCTTGAAACTACATAGGGAAAGTACCCAAGTACCCAAGTACCCTAGAGACAATGTTTGCTATTCTACTCATTGGTAACAGAATTATTATGTTGATACTTCATCCTTGCATGCATCCAGCTACTTAAAACACGGCATCTACTAACTCCAAACGTGAGAAGCATTATTTTGTTATCTGATATCAGTTTGTCTTCTTAGGTCCAACGCTTTTGTTTTTTTTCAAAACTATTATTATTATTTCATGAATTTTAGTTGATGTAACGAAACTTCTGTTTGTCTTCATATGTCAAAGTGTTCTGTAAATGCTTTTAATGGATATTAATGGATATTACGAAACATTCAACGTCAACTCCGTTGTATAATTACTTTAGGCAAAAAAATCATTTGGATTACAGCGAAAAACAGCCGACTCATAGACTGCCGGCCACTTCCTGATCAGCGATAATTCTCACAATACGAGTTTCCTCCACGGTTACTAGCTAGTTCACTAGAGATAGTGAGCCCTAACAGATAACAGAAAATGTAAATTTCGAGAAAATTTTGGACAACACTGAAACGATCCTACCTCATCCAACAATGTCGTCCATTGTAACACATGATGCACTGTTGAATCAATAGAGATCACACCCTAACTAAATTGCTAAATAGAATCAACACAAGAAAACTTACCGACAGTTGTTGAATTGTAAGTCGGATAGCCGCCTTTCATGCTCCTATTGCCCGTGACCACTGTCTTGCCGATGCCATCTCCCAACAACGTTAGATTTGTCATCGAGGACATGATTTGGACGTTCTCGTTGTACGTGTCGGCCTTGACGTAGATGACAAATCTTGACGTACTCCCGCCCCTTTGGCTAACAGAGGCCGCGACGGCCTCCGAGATGGTCTTGTAGCTGCCCGAACCATCTTGTGCCATCACAAGATTGGCATTTGCACTCGAACAAGGTTGAATACGCTTGCCGAACGTCATTTGGCTGCATGACTGTAGCTAAGAGAAGTGAAAGTAGGGCGACGACAATGGAGTTTGCCATATTTCTTGGTTGTTCTTGAATTGTGAGTTCGATAAGTGTAACGCATGGAGTGATGCTTATATAGGCAGCTAAAGTACGTGATTCTTTTAAATCCCAAGGAATATGCAAGTTTCATCGCTTTGCCTGCTAGCTCCACTGCTAACCTCGTTTTGCCTTCTTCTATAGGGCCCAATTGGAAGGGAATCAGTAACAAAAATAGAAGAAGAACAACAATGGGTAGGGAATCAAGACAGAATTAGAAGGAATGGACCGAGGCATGTGCGAGGCTATTTCTACAAATTTTCCATTTAGCTATTATTAGGGGTGGGGAGAAAAAAAATTCAACCCGCCTATCAATACAGAATATGTTGAAACTTAAAGAATCATGTACCATATTTAAAGCAAAGACTCCACCACCTACCACGATTCACTTAAATCGCGTCATGGCAAGCTGCAAGCCCACATACCCTATTTAAACAAGGACAAATATACATACTCCTTCGATATGGGACTTATGAATGAACGGAACACGAATGCCACGAACATAGAGGCTGAGATCACCCAAACACCCAAACAAAAATACTATTGGATCCCATGGTCCTTTGCATTGTTCCCAATTGCTCGAAAGTTACACAACTATATATGGCTCTTTCCCAGCCCTGTGAGCATATGGAGCTGATCAGTGCTTTGGCAGTCTTTGTCCAGGTCCATGACCTGAAAGGCTAGTTGTTGTCCAGAGAACACACATAAATTTGGACAGCCCCTTCTACTGAACACAGTTTGACAATTCATGAATCATGATATGTAACATAGCATTAACAGCTACTTATCATTTTGCCATCTAATATTCCAAATCGAAGTATTGTATCCTTGTGTAAATAAATACATATAATTATATGCATTGCTTTTAATGTCATCCTATGGTGTGAATGAAAAGAAGAAAAAAAGAACAAGAACAAGTGCCTTGATGCTTTTAACTAAATTAAGTTGTCTAATTAAACTGCAGTAGTTACTGCCAAAGTAGAGTTGCCGCATTGGAAAAGGGTTGCTGTACTAGGATGGTGACATGTAACTTTCTATGTTATAAAGAATATGATACCCATACATTAGTAGTTGAACCCCTGCACATATTGGTCAGATGTGGTCTCAAATATTGGTTTATGGCTTCCTCAATTTAAAAAAACTGTGGGACCCTACATAACCTATTTAAACAATGAAAACTAATACATATTCCACCAACGTGGGACCCTACATAACCTATTTAAGGTGTGTAGATTCTGAATGAGAATGAGAAGCGCGTGGTTTCCGAAATTATCCACACACACACAAAAGAATGAGAAGCGCCAAAAAACAATCAACAGTTACAGATAAAGAAAGATGATTCACACTGTATGGGTAATTTTATTTTATTTTATTTTATTTTATTTTGTTTGTTTCTTCTTGTTCAAACTTCTCAAACACTTGGGCCTTAGAAACTACATATGGAAAGTACCCAAGTACCCAAGTACCCTAGAGACAGTGTTTGCTATTCTACTCATTGGTAACAGAATTCTTATGTTGATACTTCATCCTTGCATGCCTCCAGCTAGTTAAAACACGGCATCTACTTACTCCAAACGTGAAAAGTATTATTTTGTTATCCGATATCAGTTTGTCTTCTTAGGTCCAAGGCTTTAGTTTTTTTTTCAAAACTATTATTATTATGTCATTAATTTTAGTTGATGTAACGAAACTTCTGTTTGTCATTTTTTAAAAAAAACTATTATGTAAATGCTTTTAATGGATATTACGAAACATTCAACGTCAACTCCGTTGTATAATTACTTTAGGCAAAAAATCATTTGGATTATAGCGAAAAACAGCCAACTCATAGAATGCCGGCCACTTCTTGATCAGCGATAATTCTCACAGTACGAGTTTCCTCCACGATTACTAGCTAGTTCATCAGTGACAGTGAGCCCTAACAGAAAACAGAAAATGTAAATTTCGAGAAAATTTTGGACAACACTAAAACCATCCTGCCTCATCCAACAATGTCGTCCATTGTAACACATGATGTACTATTGAATTAACCGAGATCAGTCCCTAGCTAAATTGTTAAATTGAATCAACACAAGAAAACTTACCGACGGTTGCCGAATTGTAAGTCAGATAGCCGCCTTTCATGCTCCTATTGCCCGTGACCACTGTCTTGCCGAAGCCATCTCCCAACAACGTTAGATTTATCATCGTGGACTTGATTTGGACGTTCTTGTTGTACGTGCCGGCCTTGACGTAGATGACAAATCTTGACGTACTCCCACCCCTTTGGCTAACAGAGGCCGCGATGGCCTCCGAGATGGTCTTGTAGCTGCCCGAACAATCTTGTGCCACCACAAGATTGGCATTTGCACTCGAAGAAGGTTGAATACACTTGTCGAACGTCATTTGGCTGCATGACTGTGTAGCTAAGAGAAGTGAGAGTAGGGCGAGGACAATGGAGTTTGTCATATTTCTTAGTTGTTGCTTGAACTGTGAGTTCGATAAGTGTAACGCATGGAGAACGTTTATATAGGCAGCTAAAGTACGTGATTCTTTTAAATCCCAAGGAATAGGCAACTTTCATCGTTTTACCTACCAGCTCCGTTGCTAACCTCGTTTGCCTTCTTCCATAGGGCCCAATTGGAAGGGAATCAGTAACGAAAATAGAAGAACAACAATGTGAAGGGAAAAGAGACAGAATTAGAAGGAATGGACCGAGGCGAGTGCGAGGCTGTTTCTACAAATTTTCCATTTAGCTATTATTAGGGACGGGGAAAAAAATTCAACACGCCTATCGATACAGAATGTGTTGAAACTGAAAGAATCATGTACCCTATTTAAAGCAAAGACTCCACCACCTACCACGATTCACTTGAATCACGTCCTGGCAAGCTGCAAGCCCACATACCCTATTTAAACAAGGAAAACTATACATACTCCATCGCTGTGGGACTTAAGAATTAACCGAACACGAGTGCCACGAACATAGAGGCTGAGATCACCGAAACACCCAAACACGAAAATTTTTGGATCCCATGGTCCTTTGCATTGTTCCCAATTGCTCGAAAGTTACACAACTATATATGGCTCTTTCCAAGCCCTACGAGCACATGGAATTGATCAGCGTTTTGGCAGTCTTTGTCCAGGTCCATGACCAGAAAGGCTAGTTGGTGTCCAGAGAACACACATAAATTTAGACAGCCCCTTCCACTGAACACAGTTTGACAATTCATGAATCATGATATGGAACATAGCATTAACAGCTGCTTATCATTTTGCCATATAGTCTTCCAAATCGAAGTATTGTCTCCTTGTGTGAATAAATACATGTAATTATATGCATTGCTTTTAATGTCATCCTGTGGTATGAATGAAAAGAAGAAAAAAAGAACAAGAACAAGTGCCTTGATGCTTTTAACTATATTAAGTTGTCTAATTAAACTGCAGTAGTTCCTGCCAGAGTAGAGTTGTCGCATTGGAAAAGGGTTGTTGTACTAGGATGGTGACATGTAACTTCCTATGTTATAAAGAATATGATACCCATACTTTAGTAGTTGAACCCTTGCAAATATTGGTCAGATGTGGTCTCAAATATTGGTTTGTGGCTTAATCAATTTAAAAAACCTGTGGGACCCTACATAACCTGTTTAAACAATGAAAACTAATACATATTCCACCAACGTGGGACCCTACATAACCTATTTAAGTTGTGTAGTTTTTGAATGAGAATGAGAAGCGCGTAGTTTCCGAAATTATCCACACACACAAAAAAGAATGAGAAGCGCAAAAAAACAATCAACTTGTTACAGATAAAGAAAGATGATTCCCAATGTATGGGTAATTTTATTTTATTTTATTTTATTTTATTTTATTTTATTTTATTTGTTTCTTCTTGTTCAAACTTTTCAAACAATTGAGCTTTAGAAACTACATAGGGAAAGTACCCAAGTACCCTAGAGACAATGTTTGCTATTCTACTCATTGGTAACAGAATTCTTATGTTGATACTTCATCCGTGCATGCCTCCAGCTACTTAAAACACGGCATCTACTGACTCCAAACGTGAGAAGCATTATTTTGTTATCCGATATCAGTTTGTCTTCTTAGGTCCAATGCTTTTGTTTTTTTCAAAACTATTATTATTATTTCATGAATTTTAGTTGATGTAACGAAACTTCTGTTTGTCTTCATATATCAAAGAGTTCTGTTTTAAAAAAAATATTATTATGTAAATGCTTTTAATGGACATTACGAAACATTCAATGTCAACTCCGTTGTATAATTACTTTAGGCAAAAAAATCATTTGGATTACAGCGAAAAACAGCCAACTCATAGACCGCCGGCCACTTCCTGATCAGCGATAATTCTCATAATACGAGTTTCCTCCACTGTTACTAGCTAGTTCACTAGAGATAGTGAGCCCTAACAGATAACAGAAAATGTAAATTTCGAGAAAATTTTAGACAACACTAAAACCATCCTGCCTCATCCAACAATGTCATCCATTGTAACACATGATGCACTATTGAATCAACAGAGATCACACCCTAGCTAAATTGTTAAATTGAATCAACACAAGAAAACTTACCGACGGTTGCCGAATTGTAAGTCGGATAGCCACCTTTCATGCTCCTATTGCATGTGACCACTGTCTTGCCTATGCCATCTCCCATCAACGTTAGATTTGTCATCGAGGACGTGATTTGGACGTTCTTGTTGTACGTGCCGGCCTTGGCGTAGATGACAAATCTTGACGTACTCCCACCCCTTTGGCTAATAGAGGCCGCGACGGCCACCGAGATGGTCTTGCAGCTGCCCGAACCATCTTGTGCCACCACAAGATTGGCATTTGCACTCGAAGAAGGTTGAATATGCTTGCCGAACGTCATTTGGCTGCAAGACAGTGTAGCTAAGAGAAGTGAGAGTAGGGTGACGACAATGGAGTTTGCCATATTTCTTAGTTGTTGCTTGAACTGTGAGTTCGATAAGTGTAACGCATGGAGTGATGTTTATATAGGCAGCTAAAGTACGTGATTCTTTTAAATCCCAAGGAATAGGCAAGTTTCATCGTTTTGCAAGCCAGCTCCGCTGCTAACCTCATTTTGCCTTCTTCCATAGGGCCCAATTGGAAGGGAATCAGTGACAAAAATAGAAGAAGAAGAACATGGGAAGGGAATCAAGACAGAATTAGAAGGAATGGACCGAGGCGTGTGTGAGGCTGTTTCTACAAATTTTCCATTTAGCTATTATTAGGGGTGGGGAGAAATAAAATTCAACCCGCCTATCGATACAGAATATGTTGAAACTGAAAGAATCATGTACCCTATTTAAAGCACAGACTCCACCACCTACCACGATTCACTTGAATCGCGTCCGTGCAAGCTACAAGCCCACATACCCTATTTAAACAAGGAAAACTATACATACTCCATCGGTTTGGGACTTAAAAATGAACCGAACACGAATGCCACGAACATAGAGGCTGAGATCACCCAAACACCCAAACACGAAAACTATTGGATACCATGGTCCTTTGCATTGTTCCCAATTGCTCGAAAGTTACACAACTATATATGGCTATTTCCAAGCCATGTGAGCTCATGAAAGTGATCAGTGTTTTGGCAGTCTTTGTCCAGGTCCATGACCTGAGAGGCTAGTTGTTGCTCAGAGAACACACATAAATTTGGACAGCCCCTTCCACTGAACACAGTTTGACAATTCAAGAATCATGATATGGAACATAGCATTAACAGCTACTTATCATTTTGCCATCTAGTATTCCAAATCGAAGTATTGTCTCCTTGTGTGAATAAATACATATAATTATATGCATTGCTTTTAATGTCATCCTGTGGTGTGAATGAAAAGAAGAAAAAAAAGAACAAGAACAAGTGCATTGATGCCTTTAACTAAATTAAATTGTCTAATTAAACTGCATTAGTTCCTGCCAGAGTAGAGTTGCCGCATTGGAAAAGGGTTGATGTACTAGGATGGTGACATGTAACTTCCTATGTTATAAAGAATATGATACCCATACTTTAGTAGTTGAACCCCTGCAAATATTGGTCAGATGTGGTCTCAAATATTGGTTTGTGGCTTCATCAATTTAAAAAACTGTGGGACCCTACATAACCTATTTAAACAATGAAAACTAATACATATTCCTCCAACGTGGGACCCTACATAACCTATTTAAGGTGTGTAGTTTTTGAATGAGAATAAGAAGCGCGTAGTTTCCGAAATTATCCACACACACACAAAAGAATGAGAAGCGCAAAAAAACAATCAACTTGTTACAGATAAAGAAAGATGATTTCCAATGTATCGGTAATTTTATTTTATTTCATTTCATTTCATTTTATTTTATTTTATTTTATTTTATTTGTTTATTCTTGTTCAAACTTCTCAAACACTTGAGCCTTGAAACTACATAGGGAAAGTACCCAAGTACCCAAGTACCCTAGAGACAATGTTTGCTATTCTACTCATTGGTAACAGAATTATTATGTTGATACTTCATCCTTGCATGCATCCAGCTACTTAAAACACGGCATCTACTAACTCCAAACGTGAGAAGCATTATTTTGTTATCTGATATCAGTTTGTCTTCTTAGGTCCAATGCTTTTGTTTTTTTTTCAAAACTATTATTATTATTTCATGAATTTTAGTTGATGTAACGAAACTTCTGTTTGTCTTCATATGTCAAAGTGTTCTGTAAATGCTTTTAATGGATATTAATGGATATTACGAAACATTCAATGTCAACTCCATTGTATAATTACTTTAGGCAAAAAATCATTTGGATTACAGCGAAAAACAGCCGACTCATAGACTGCCGGCCACTTCCTGATCAGCGATAATTGTCACAATACGAGTTTCCTCCATGGTTACTAGCTAGTTCACTAGAGATAGCGAGCCCTAACAGATAACAGAAAATGTAAATTTCGAGAAAATTTTAGACAACACTGAAACGATCCTGCCTCAT
Organism: Scilla litardierei; assembly: GCA_030789695.1. Lineage (NCBI taxonomy): Eukaryota > Viridiplantae > Streptophyta > Magnoliopsida > Asparagales > Asparagaceae > Scilla > Scilla litardierei. The sequence continues at coordinate 141,098,865 of CM061133.1, read as the reverse complement.
CCAACAATGTCGTCCATTGTAACACATGATGCACTGTTGAATCAACAGAGATCACACCCTAACTAAATTGTTAAATAGAATCAACACAAGAAAACTTACCGACGGTTGTCGAATTGTAAGTCGGATAGCCGCCTTTCATGCTCCTATTGCCCTGACCACTGTCTTTCCGATGCCATCTCCCATCAACGTTAGATTTGTCATCGAGGACGTGATTTGGACGTTCTCGTTGTACGTGCCGGCCTTGACGTTGATGACAAATCTGTTGAGTATTGGACTTCTCCCTACTTGGTGTTAATGATGAGCAAACATAAATACTTGTGATTAATCCCCTATTTTGCAGTTAATCCATTGCCTAAGCTATTTATGAAGATCTACTAGCAATGGATGACTATCAAAGTTCATTGAAGGCAAATGAAATGGATTGGATGATCGTGAATGGTGATTGAAGCTTTATGAAGACTTCAAGCTCATGCGATGGATAGAAGAGAGATTTCGTGAATGTATATTTCTTTTATCTCTTCTAGTATGTAGCTTAGAAGTAGAACTTTGATGGAGCACTCACACACAACTTCATTTCTGTCTTAGGACATCATTTGATCAATTGTCCTTAGACCCCAATTCATTTCTTTGTGATTGTGCTTGGATTGTTTATAACAGTCGACTGTTGAACATTTTACAGTCGTCTGTCTCAAAAACAGTCGACTGTGTTTTGTTCTACAGTCGCATGTTATGCACAAACTGTTACAATCTAGTTTTGGGCTTTTATGTCTTAATTCGCACAGGCCACTGATGAACGATTCACAGGCGCATGTCCTAGTGACAGTCGACTGTGTTTTGTAAACCAGTCGCATGTCTATCCTTTGCCCAAACTTTGTTGATCTGACTTTTATGGCCAGTCAACTAATGTTGAATATACAGTCGACTGTCCTTTGGATCAGTCGACTATGTATGCTTCAACAGTCGTCTGTCTGTGAGCTAATTTATTGACTCAGCTCTCTAGAAATTCTCAGGGTATTTGACAGTCGTCTGTATAAGGATTTACAGTCTCCTGTTCTGATTAACAGTCGACTGTATTATCCTCATCAGTCGTCTGTCCTGTTATCTTACAGGATTTCCAGATTTCTTCAACTTACCATTCTTTCGGCCAGTCGCCTATAGAAGTAATTACAGTCGCCTATTGGTTCAACAGTCGACTGTCTTTGCTTCATCAGTCGACTGTCCACGTGGTAAGTTACCGTTATGAATTCTTACCTACCCTTGCTGACTGTGCAACAGTCGACTGAGGTTCCTTCAACAGTCGACTGTTGCGAGTTCAGTTTCTATCCGTTGAGATTTTTCTCACGGATTCCAGAAGGGTTTTTGCCTAAACTATTTTGTGGATTTAAGAAACCTATAAATGGGTCTTCTACTGTTCCATTGAGATGTTACTCATTCAACCTAAGCTATTGCAAAATCTCTTAAGCTTTCATTTTCTAAAGTTTAAAGCTCTCAAATCCAAAGCCCTAAGAATTCCAATCTTTGATCTCTTGCTCTCCAACCTAGAACCAAAGAGTGATCCTCTAGGTATTTGGTGCAGTCAAGAGAAAGGGCTTTCTCCTCTCTTCGAAGAGAGTCTACAACACACATCACACTTCTCCTTCAAGTTCTACTTCAAGACATAGGTGAGTGTAAGTGTTGCTTTCATATTTCATTACTTTCGTAAATTGAATTTGCTCTCGGGTTGTGAGAGCGGTTTGCTTGCTCCCAAGTTGTGGGAGTCAAGGACATCGATTGTATTCGATTTCACTTGTAGGGTTGCTACAAGTGGGTTTTAAGGGAACCTCACGTTAGGGTTCTAACTTGAGTATCCAGAGGTATCCAGGTGGAAGGGACGTAGGATTACCGGGAATAAGTCAGGAAGTGACTTGGGTAATCCGAACCCTAGAAACATAATTGTGTTTGCATTTGTTTCTTTTTGGGTTTAATTCTAATTCCGCACTATATTGTTGGTTAGCATTTTAATTTGGTGTAACTATCGTTTTAAATTTCTTAACACTATTCAACCCCCATTCTAGTGTTTTCTCCATAGACAGGATCCTTACAATTGGTATCAGAGCGCAAGGTTATAGCTATGGCATCCAACAACAACACCGTTCCTCCGCCGACTTCGTACAACAATCACGACCGTGATAGAGTGTCCACACTTTTCGAAGGTCAATCCATGGTGCGTCCTACATGTTTCAATGGCACTAACTTTAGCTATTGGAAGTGTAGGATGGAGACGTTCCTAAGGAGTGCTTCGCTTTGGAGAACCCTCCACAAGGAATACGTCGAGCCCACCGAAGAGGATTTCGAAAAATGGACATCTTCCGAGAAGTCCGCCGAAGTCAACAACGCAAAAGCAATGAACTCTCTTCATTGTGCGTTGGACCCGAATGAGTTCAACAAGATATGCACATGTAAGAGTGCATATCAAATTTGGAACCATCTCATCGTTACCCATGAGGGAACGAACAAGGTAAAACTTTCAAAGTTATATGTTACCGTGCAAAACTTCGATTTGTTTCATATGCAGGAAAATGAGAGCATTACATCGATGTACGGACGTTTTACCGACATCATCAATGAATTGGAAGTCCTTGGCCAAATATACACCAAACCTGACAAGGTAAGGAAGATCATCATGGGAATGACCTCCAAAAGGGAAAGAAGAGCGATCGCCATCGAGGAGGTCAATGATTTGAAGCATTACATAGTTGTGAATCTTATCGGGACACTCGTGTCTTACGAAGTAAGACGGGAGAACCGATTTAAGATTCGAGCTATGATGAATCCCTCGGAGGCCAAGAATAAAGCTTTGGCACTCAACGCTAATTCATCATCCTTCGATAGCGAAGATTCGGAAGATGAGATGGATTTGGGTGAAATGGCCCAAATGGCGAAGAAGTTCCAACGCTTCTTTCGCAAAGGTAAATTTTCCTCAAACAAACGTTTTAAGTCTACTAATACTACTTCCTCTCTTTGCTTTAAGTGTAATAAGCCAGGGCACATCAAGAGGGATTGCCCAATGCTAAAGAACAAAGAGAAGTAGAAGGCTCCGAAGTACCACAAGTCCGACAAGAACAAGAGAGACAAGAAGATAGGACTCGTAGGTACATTCAATGACTCAAGTGAAGAATCATCAAGTGATTCAGATGATGAGAAGGGTGAGAGTGCCCACATGTGTTTCATGGCACGAGAAGATCCACTCTCCGATGAGAGTGACTCCGACACGGATGATACCGAGGTAACAATGGATGATCTTCATATTACAAATGAAGAATTATTTGCTAAATATCAATCTTTAATGCTTAGATATACTAGCTTAAAGAAATCAAATGTTAGCAAGTCATCCATTCCATGCATTATCAACAATGACACCATTGTTGATACTTTAACTCTTGAGAAAGCAAATTTAGCTTCTCAAAATGTCACTTTGAGAGATGAGGTGAATAACCTCAAATCTCAACTAGATCAAACACATCCCAAGGATAATAGTGATCTAGTTACACGACACACACAATTGGGTTTAGAGAATGATTCTCTTAAAACCCAAGTGCACGAGCTCAAAGCACGGGTGTCCACCATGGATACCAACATTTCTTCTCTAAAGGAGAAATATGAGCTCATGTCCTCCCGTATTGTGAGATTCAATAAGGGAAAAGGACAATTGGATGATTTTCTTGCAAACCAATTTCCAGCCACACAACGTGTTGGTCTTGGGTTTGTGAATGCGAATGCATCCAATGCTCACACCTCCTATAGTGGTGTTACTATAGATTTTGTGAGGCCTTCCTCCGGTGCATCCACAAGTGGTGTCAAAGACACTATAGGTAGAAAACCTACCAAGAAAGTCACCACTTCACTTTCTCTTCCTTTTGGAAAGAAACCCACTAAGGGTGGAAACCAAAAGCAAGGCCATGCTTACATGTACACTAACACTCATCCACGTAGGAAACCTCCGACTTCACAAGTGGATAATCATGACACTTTTTATGCTCCACACCCACGGACACGTACAAATCCACACATGAGAACTTCTCATGTACGTGCTCCTATACACCCATATGCCCATACGCATCATTCCTACATGTATGCACATCCTCCTCATGTCATGCATAATCAATATGTTCCATACAACATGCATGTTCCTAAGCATACATATAATACTCATAGGTCTTATGCATATCCACCTCCTCATATTTATGCTAGAAACTATGTTCCTAAGAAGCATGCACCACATAGAAATTCAACAAGTATGCATGCAACTAGGAAAAGGACTCCCAAGATTTACACTATTGGGGTCCTAAGAACACTAGCCTAAATGATAGGAATGCTTATGTTGATTCCTATTTCCATGATGTCATTAGGAATAGTAATTATGTTGGGAAGCGGAAGTCCACTAGGGCTTGGCTTCCAAAGGGCTAATCCCCTTGGACCCAACAAACATTGGGTACCATAAGCTTATGGTATATTATATAGGTACCCAAGAGAAAGAAGAAGAGCAATAAAAGTCATATTAGCTCTAAAGGGAAAGGATGGATTCTTGATAGTGGTTGCTCCAAACACATGACGGGAGATCCCGCTTTGCTCTCCGAAGTGATTAGCATCAAGGATCGTGCAACGGTCACTTTTAGAGGAAATCAAAAGGGAACCATCATTGGAGTAGGTATCGTTGGTAATCCTTCAAAAACCTTAATTACTAATGTATTTCTAGTTAGTGGTTTGTGTCACAATCTCATATCCATTAGTCAACTTTGTGACGAAGGTTACAAGGTTAACTTTGGAGAAGGATTGTGTACAATTGTTATTGTGATTCAAATGTTTTATTTTCCGGTATTAGGCGTAAAAATATTTATTATTTGAGCTTGCCTAAAACCGTAGAACATTGCTTAGTTGCTAACACGAGTGAACAACTATTATGGCATCGCCGTTTTGGTCATGTTCACTTTAAGCACTTATATAAGTTAGCTAAGCATGATCTAGTCAAAGGTTTTCCTAAAATCGCTTTTAATAAGAAAAACTTTTGTGATTCATGTCAAAGAGGTAAACTTAGTAAATATTCCTTTAAGCCTGAAGAAGGGATTACTTCTAAGAGGCCCCTAGAACTTCTTCATCTAGATTTGTTTGGGCCAACTAGAACCGCTTCTTTAGGCAATGCTCATTATGGATTAGTTGTCGTAGACGACTTCTCTAGATTTACTTGGGTTTCATTCTTAACTAATAAGAATGAAGCTTATGAAGAGTTTATCAAATTTGCAAAGAAGATTCAGAATCTCTTAGGATCCACCATTATCACTATCCGTAGTGATCATGGAGGAGAATTTGAGAATGAATCTTTTACTAAGTTCTGTGATGACACCGGGATAACTCATAACTTTTCCTTCCCTCGGGCACCACCACAAAATGGTGTTGTAGAGAGAAAGAATAGGACTCTTATTGAGTGTGCATGCACTATGCTCCATGATAGTCATCTAGGACTACAATTTTGGGTACAGGCGGTGCACACGGCATGTTATGTGCTCAATAGGATCCTAGTGAGACCCCGAACGAACAAAACTTGTTTTGAATTGTTTTATGACAAAAAGCCTCAAGTAAAATATTTTCGTGTTTTTGGTTCAAAATGTTTTATCAAGAACACTTTCGGTAATCTAGATAAATTTGAGCCAAGATCCGATGAAGGAATTTTTGTTGGATATTCCACACGTAGAAAAGCCTACCGGATATACAACAAAACTTCTTCAACGATTGAGGAATCACTTCACGTATCATTTAATGAAGATTTTGATTTTCCTCGTGTTGATGATGATAGTGTAGATGTTTTGTGTGATCCTCTTAGTAGTGTTAAGATTAATGATTTGATTATTGATACTAACCCTACTAACGAAATTGTTGAAGATGTTCCTAGTGATGCAGGAATACCCAAAGCTTACCCGACCGTTCGCAACCATCCCCATAACCAAATTATTGGAGATATTGGTGTGGGTGTTCGAACGAGGTCGAGGATTGAAGAATTCTCTCATTGCGCATTTGTCTCTACCATTGAGCCAAAGAACATCCAAGAAGCTTGTGAGGATAGCTCTTGGATAGTGGCAATGGAAGAAGAACTAATGCAATTCGAGAGAAATGAAGTTTGGGAGCTCGTTCCTCTTCCAAGTGGTCACCAAGTTATTGGGACCAAATGGATCTTCAAGAACAAGACGGATGAGAACGAGGTGATCACAAGGAACAAAGCAAGGTTAGTAGCTCAAGGCTACCGGCAAGAGGAAGGTATTGATTTCGAAGAATCATTTGCCCCCGCAGCTAGATTAGAAGCTATTAGATTACTTTTATCTTTTGCATCCCATAAGAATTTTAAATTATTTCAAATGGATGTTCAAAGTGTATTTTTAAATGGGATTGTCAATGAAGAAGTATATGTTTCTCAACCTCCCGGTTTTATTCATGAAAAATTTCCATACCATGTTTTCAAACTTAAGAAAACGTTGTATGGGTTGAGACAAGCTCCTAGAGCTTGGTATGATCGACTTAAGACCTTTCTTTTGAATTTAGGTTTTAAAATGGGAGAAGTTGATTCTACACTCTTCATTAAAGATTATGAAAATGACATTCTCTTGATTCAAGTTTATGTAGACGATATAATTTTTGGTTCTACTAACCTTAATCTTTGTCAAGAATTTTCTAAGTCAATGAAGGATGAATTCGAGATGAGCCACATAGGAGAGCTCACTTATTTCCTTGGACTGCAAATTCGACAAATGGAGAATGGCACCTTCATACATCAGACAAAGTACACAAGGGAGCTTATCAAGCGATTCGGGATGGAATCGTCTTCAAGCAAAAGGACTCCCATGAGTACTACTACCCATCTACACAAGGATGAAAGCGGAAAAGATGTAGACGTTCGTCTATATCGAGGTATGATCGGTAGCTTACTTTACTTAACCGCTAGTAGGCCCGATTCATGTTTTCCGTATGCTTGTGTGCTAGATATCAAGCTAGACCTAAGGAGTCACACTTGATTGCGGTTAAACGAATATTTCGTTATCTCAATCAGTCTCTAGATTATGGGTTAATTTACCCTAAATCTAGCACATATGAGTTAATCTCATATAGTGATGTCGACTTTGCCGGATGCAAGTCCGACAGGAAAAGTACTAGTGGCACTTGCCATTTTCTAGGAAATTCCTTAGTTTCTTGGTTTTCTAAGAAACAGAATTCGGTGTCACTGTCCACGACTGAAGCAGAATATATTACCGCGGGTCTTGCATGTGCACAAGTTCTTTGGATGAGACACACTCTTATGGACTATGGTGTCAACTGTGATACTTGCCCGATCATGGTTGATAACCAAAGTGTCATATGTCTTTTCAAGAATCCGGTACACCACTCCCGTACCAAACACATAGACGTGAGACACCATTTTATAAATGATCACGTAGCTAAGAAGGACATCATTTTAAAGTACATTGAAACCCAAAAACAAATTGCCGACATCTTCACAAAACCTCTTAAAGAAGATTCATTTGTGAGGCTGCGTGGAGAATTAGGAATTATGGGTGAATCTGAAATTTAGAAGCTCAACCTTCTTGTTATAACACCTTTTGAGCTCATGTCATCATATTGTCTTTCTTCTTTTGATATATGCTATATATATGTTTAAGAAAGACAATTGTGATTTATATGATTTCGTGATTTCTTTGAGATTGTTTTTGGAGATGTATGTTACAATTGATTTATCATATTACATTGTTCTTATGATGAGTTTGTGATTAGAGTATAGGTCCTAGGGTGAGTGTTCATATTCTCTGGATTTTTATCTCTCTGTGAATTTTTGGACCAGGACAGACGACTGTCTTTCCTTCGACAGTCGACTGCCCTACTCTATCTCCTCAGTCTGAGAATTTGTATCTTTCGCATAGCCGACTGATGACTGTTGTCCAGTCGACTGTTATTTTAACAGGCGACTGAATTTTAGTCATCAGGCGACTGTTCTCTCTGTCAATTTTTCTACAGAGCTCTCTATATTTTTGATGAAGTTTATTGATTCTCGGTCAGTCGACTGCTGTGTTAAGTTCAGTCGACTATCCCTCGGACAGGCGACTGTATATTACCCAACAGTCGACTATCTGTCTTCCTGAGACTAATTCTTATCACTTCATCCAGTCGACTGACTTTTGTTCATCAGTCGACTGTCTCTTGTTGTGTCGATTCACTGCTTTGATCTGAGCCGTCGATTCTTTGATCCAACGGCCCAGATTTATTCCCTCTTTCATATATTCTTCGAGACGGTTCATTTCCCCTCGTCGTTTCTCTCTCCTTCGATTGAACCGTATCGACTTCCTGCTCTTTTCCTCAGCTGTTACCGTCGATTTCCTCCTCCCCGCAAGTCGATTGTTTCGTCGTTGCTTCTTCGTATCTTCTCGACTTGGTTTGTCTTTCCTTCTCGAGTCTCTCGTTCGTTAATTGTCTTTCGATTTCATCGCCTGTTGTTTCTCTCTCTTTCGATTGACTGACTCCATGGCACCCAAGACCAAGGGTAAGGGGAAGATCATGGGTTCTAAGAATCATAGGGCTCCTAGGAAACCTATAGCCAAGAACAAGAAGCCCTACAAAGCTTGTACCAAACAAGCCGATTCTCCCTCGCATTCTGCTTTGCAGGGATATTCTCCTTCAGCTTCTTCTTCCGATGCTCAGCCCCTGATCAAGCGTCGGCGCAGGCCCATTGGTGTTAACATCAATGAGCCTAGTGCTGACGCTCCCCATCTTTCCCCTTCTGAGTCGAGTTCTTCAGAAGGCAATCCTGTCGCTCCTCCTTCTGATCGCCGTGTTCCTGTTTGCCGAGATGACCTTTGCTTGGAAAAATATCACTCTCTTTTAGGGATCAAACTTCTTAGGGAGTGGTACATTGCTTTTCCCGCCTTTACTGCTGAGAGACTTTCAGACATTCTATCTACTACCCACTTGGTCGATCTTTTTCGCTTCTCTCAGAGCAAGTCCCCTCGAGCCTATCCATTTCTGGTGAAGCTCTTCTATGATAACCGCGTTCGCGGTGAGTATTCCTCTACCGGAGTTCTTGATACCGTTGTTCAGGGAACCCACATCCAGATTACTCCCACACTCTTAGGGACCATTCTTCGGATTCCCTCTACCGGTTCTCTTCCTTCAGATATCTCCATTTCTGATATTGACGAGCTTGACCAGTCTGTCCTTAGGGATATGTTTCGTGAGATACCTTTAGCCCTGGATTCTGGTATCAGGTCATCTATGTTTTCGGCTAGAGGTTGGGCAGTTCACCTAGTGGTGAAGTCCAACATCCTGCCGAGGTATGGATCATCTGATCAGCCTTCCCAGGATATTCTGAAGTGTATGTATGCGATTTTCTCTGGGATGTCCGTGAACTGGGCCGGTGTCCTCCTTGATAGGATGGACAAGGTCGAGTTTACTTCTTCCTCAGCTCACATTCCATACGGTGGTCTTTTGACTCTTGTCTTTCGACATTTTGGTATTGATTTGTGTCGCTACGAGCCTATGCCTTTTGCTCCTCTCCGTGATGCTTCTACGAAGTTGAAGTCCTTTTCGGCTCTGCAGTCGGCATCAAAGAAGAGGAAATCTGCTTCAGCCCCATCTTCCTCCTCCTCCAGGCTTCATGCCTATACCTTCTGTGGTCCAGACCCCCGGTGCCCACACTCCTGTTCCTGCTCATGCTGCATCTTCTGCCGCTTGTGCATCGTCTTCCAAGAGGAAGACTCCAGCTTTTCCTACATGTCGCTCTGCAAGGCTCATGTTCTGCTCTTCTGGTCGCCCTTCGGACCCCTCTGTCATTCATATTGACTGATGTTGTTGCTGTCATACTTTTTGTTCACTCACCCGACGACCTAGATTTTTTTTGGTCTGTTTTTGGTTGGGTTGAGTGGATCTTCAGTGTGTCTGATGGTTAGGAGTTTATCTGTATGATGTTTGGATATATTTTGTATATCTGATGATGTACGATGGTATCATGATGTATTTTTTGGGATCTGATGTATGTTTTTTTGTTGGACATGTTGATGTCTGTATGCCATGTACTCATCTTTTGATATATATATAATGTTGCTGTTGAATCTCTTGTGTCACATCATGTGTAATTGATTATCTTATCTATGTGATGGTTGCCTCATTATCTCCTTGGATGATTTATTCTCTTCTGATGTTTTGTTGAGACAATGTGGATTTGATATTGGATATTTCATGCTATCTTTGATGTGATGCATTTTTGAAATTATTTTCGTTTCGTTTATCTAAAATGTTGATATTGGACTTTTAATTCCTCTATTTACATAAGTATATGATGTGCTTTTATGAGTTTCTGATTCTCTCTATCTTTATACTCCTTGATTGTTGTTAGTTAGTATTTAGCACGATTATTGTTGTTGTTATTTACTCCCACCTTTTTGGATAATGCCATAGGGGGGAGAGAAATAAACATACAAGATTTATAATGAATGTACTAAGTATGTTCTAACACTTTGAATCTAAGATTGAAGTTGCCTTAGATTCAGGGGGAGTAAGATTACAATGAATATGGATTTTAATTCCTAGATTTCTTGAATTAAAATTCATGCATATCTTACTCATTTGCTTCAATTGATATATAGATGCCCTATTATTTGTTGACTAACTTGATTGGCATCTATGTAGGGGGGAGTAAGTTTTCATTACACACAATATTTATCTTTTTGTTTATGTTTATTTGTCATCATCAAAAGGGGGGAGAATGTTGAGTATTGGACTTCTCCCTACTTGGTGTTAATGATGAGCAAACATAAATACTTGTGACTAATCCCATATTTTGCAGTTAATCCACTGGCTAAGCTATTTATGAAGATCTACTAGCAATGGATGACTATCAAAGTTCATTTGAAGGCAAATGAAATGGATTGGATGATCGTGAATGGTGATTGAAGCTCCATGAAGACTTCAAGCTCATGCGATGGATAGAAGAGAGATTTCGTGAATGTATATTTCTTTTATCTCATCTAGTATGTAGCTTAGAAGTAGAACTTTGATGGAGCACTCACACACAACTTCATTTCTGTCTTAGGACATCATTAGATCAATTGTCCTTAGACCCCAATTCATTTCTTTGTGATTGTGCTTGGATTGTTTATAACAGTCGACTGCTGAACATTTTACAGTCGTCTATCTCAAAAACAGTCGACTGTGTTTTGTTCTACAGTCGCCTGTTATGCACAAACTGTTACAATCTAGTTTTGGGCTTTTCTGTCTTAATTCGCACAGGCCACTGATGAATGATTCACAGGCGCATGTCCTAGTGACAGTCGACTGTGTTTTGTAAACCAGACGCATGTCTATCCTTTGCCCAAACTTTGTTGATCTGACTTTTACGGCCAGTCGACTAATGTTGAATATACAGTCGACTATTGACGTGTGCCCCGGCTTGCTATCCGCAAATGGCCGGGGGACCCGCGTGGGGGTTTAGATATTTGTAACCGCAAGCACACGGTGTTGTAGTGTGGCTTGGGGGTCGAACACAGGGAGGCTAGGATGTGCTTGTGTCAAGGAGGACCAGGATCACCCCATGGGCGAGCTAGCCCGAATCGGTAGATGGGTTGTCACGGTATAGGAATGCAAGGTATGAACAATAAGAAAATAAACCCGGGACTTTGGTTTCCACTCCAACGAGCGACTCTCGCCGATACGGCCTACGTGTAGGATAGCGATCGGAATTAGGGTCTAATGGTGAGGCGTTGCCTCCGAAAGTGGTACCGGTATCCCATGGGCCCGATTTTCCGGTCGGTGCCCAGGATGATACACCGGACTTCCCGGATTCGATCAGTGGGCACTCCCGTGTCCATTAACACTGATCGATTCTGGGAGCACTAAGCTCGCAACGATAACTCCCAACGTCTCATCCTACCGCTCCCGCGTGCTAGGATTCGGCGTCTACGCTAAGGGCGTGAGCTATGGCTAAGGAGTCAACCGCCAAGTTTATTCCCCTTGGCCCAACGGTCAAAGGCGGTATTTTTCCCGCCGATGACAATGAAACACCCTGTGTAACCGTTAGATTCCTAATCCCTATCGATTTCCTAACCCAATGGACGCATCGGGAAGAGCCCCCGAAGGGGTTTCCACCAAAATCCCAGATTTGGGAACTACTCACAAAAATTCATTAAAAAGCGATCTAAATGAAAATGAACCGTTGGAATCATAATCAGACGATTGGAATGCGGAAGTAATAGAGTAATTAAGACAATACTAAAATTTGAAAAAGATCCGAAAACTTACAAAAGAACAGTAATTACAGCCGTCACAATAGGAGAAAACAGTAAAAACTAGCAGCTCTCTCGTTTCTGGAACCCTAGGGGTTCTATTTATAGACTCTCGTATCACCCGATCGGTTGAAAAGTCAACCGATCGGGTGATCCGTTACAGATAATAAACAGAAAACGGCGAGCTTTCACCCGGTCATGTGAACCGGTCGGGTGAGTTCTTGGAGTGACCGGTTGGATCTTGGCGCCATCGGGTGAAGGGATCGGTTGGGTGCCCGTGTCTTCGGCTGCTCAGCATCAGCTACAGATGAACTGATCGGGTGAGAGTCACCCGATCGGTTGGAATTTGGCTCGAGAAGACAGAGAGTTGGCCCCAGTTGAACCGGCCTGTGAACCGGTCGGGTGACTTTCACTTGAGCTCTGGCTGAGACCGGGTGGTGCATGCGTGCATCACCCGATCGGTTGGAGATGACCAACCGACCGGGTGAGGGGCTGAAAGATGTATTCTTCGTCGTTTGACCCCCTGGATCACGCGTGACTCCTCCCGTTGCTCCGGGGACACATGATATCATCGTTAAACGTCCCCTACACGGTCAATCTCCTGCAAACATGGAGAAACAAAGAAAAGTGAAAGAAAACGAGAAAATACGAGAAAACGAATAAAAGACGGCGAAAAACACGGAGAAACACAAAAGAAAACGTGCGTGAATATATGAAATATAAACACACGTCAAAATCCCCCAAGCTGAACTCTTCCTCGTCCTCGAGGAAGACGAGTGAGAGTAGGAGCTCGGAGGGAGAAAATAGAGAGAAAGAGATAAAAAGAAAGCTCTATATCCTAGATCATCCGTCAGAGCCAACAAAATCAAAAACGACACACCAAGCAAGCAAACGTCAAATCACATCACTAAACCTAGGAAAACGAGTCCAAATAAGTGTCGTGGGCCCACGCGGTGAAGCGCGAGTGAGTGCGGTCGTGTGCTAGCAAATGGTGTCGCTTTCTACAATGTGCTATGAGCTCATATACGCAAATCCAGGAAATGACCCAAATATCGATTCGAATTTGAAATTGCAGTGAATATTAGTTCGAGCATGCATGAGAAGAGTATAAGAAGTGAAGCGTATCATGCGTCGGGGACTCCACAACTAGGGTTAAGGGAATCACGCCACTATAGCCTAGATACTAGCTAAAAAGTTCCTAAGCCAAGTGTTTTCGAAAACGACGGGGGTTGAGATGATGTGGAGTAGAACACTCGGTGCAAATTCTCGCCTTCCCTTTATTCTCGGTAGGTAGGAAAAATATTCACACTAGATATTTTTTTTGGGTTTTGGGTATTTGTATTTTTTTTGGCTTTTTGGCTATACAAAATTTTTCTTTTCTTTTCTTTTTGGGTCTTTCTTTTCTTTTCTCTTTTTTTGGATTTTTGGGTTTTTGGCTATACACATGTGTACTCTCCCAAGTGGGAGAACGGTACACGACGAGGGGATTTGCACCAAGTAAAACAAAAAAGAAGTCGAAATCTAAACACTTGGGCAAAGGAAACTATTCTCGCTAAATAGAGCATAGGCTAAATGGGTTATCCTAGTCCTTAATCGTGGAATCCCGACGCATGTGAATTGAAATATACGATATAAATATAGCATGCATATAGTAGAAGCAAATACCGCATATTCAAATCGAAGCATGATAATCTAGGGGTCATTCCTGGACAGGTATATAAAATAAAATCACAAAGTAGAAGCACACCAAATATAGCTAGGCACGATGCACGACTCACAAAAAGCTAAGTGGACCCACGATGCGTGAAATGCAAGAGAACTCGAAATCCGAGGGTTAGTGAATGTGATTATCGATGCCATGCTAGGTGTGTGTGATTTTGTGGCGATTCATCATAGGGTTCATCTCTAGGAGAAAGAGATAAAAAGAAGAAAATAAAAATAAAAATAAAAATAAAAAATAAAAAACACGATGAAAACGACACAAAAACGAAAAAGAAGGACTCAAATGACGCACACAGTGCGACTCCCCCAAGCTGAAGTTTGCATTGCCCTCAATGCAATATGAGTGAGTACGGGAGGGCAATGAAGATGGGGGGGAATACGCACCGACGCAAAAAGAAATGAAAGCGAGGAAAACACAAAGACGAAACTGAAAATAAAGAAAGATCAAAATCAAAATCAAACGACACGAAAATAGAAATAAAACCACACGACACGACACTCGAAAGGGGAAAAACAAGCACACACACACAAATGAGAAAAACAACAAAACACGAAGACACACCAAAATAGACATCCCCCAAGCTAGACATGACAGTGCTAGCAAATAAAATGTGATCGTGAAATGCAGAGATATGCAAGGGGGAGTCAGAAACAAACAAGGTGAAATCGATGTGACACGCGAATGGTCCCCCCCTCCGACAGAGACAAAGCAGGGCCCCGAAAAGACAGATGGGCACAAATACGGGGGGGGCAAAAGCGGGAAAGAAAAATCAAGCGGGGGCACCACCCTCTGGGGGTGGTGACGGGGGCCTGCGCTGGGGACCAGGAGTCGTGGGGGGTGGAATGTGGTGCTCGGAGACGTCGGGTGGGTCTTCACAGATGTGGCGAATGAAGCTTTAAAGAAAGGGGAGGTCTCGGTCGACAGACTCCTGGGTTATCTGACCACCCTGTCCAGCTAGGAGGATCATGGCCGCGAATCGGTCGGCTTGGTCGTCGGTTTGGAATTGCATCCCATATTCGGGATCGTCAACGTGAGGTGGGGGAGTGGTGCGTGGTGTGGTAGTTGGGTTGGAGGTGGTGGGTTTAGCGGGGGGCTGTGTGCGACGCATGCGACGGGTGGGCCTAGGGTTGGAAGAGCTGGTGTCACGACCCGCTTCCCTAAAATGGAGGCGAGACGTGAAAAGGTCCGCACGAGAGTGGAGCTGTGAAGCCCCAAACCCGATAAGCGTCCACAATACATAAACAGGTCCCTGTAACCACAACAGAATAGCAATAATAACACAAGGAGAGACTGAGATAAAATTCACATCTCACAAATATTGTCCAGCATCACAAATAAGTTCAACATCCAGAAAAGCCACCAGGCTAAAAGAAAAGAGTCTAAAGGCCCAGAACAAGGCCAACAAAAGCAACAACATAACAAGGTATGGGTGCCACGCACCAATAACAAACAACTGTCTAACAAAATAATACGCAACGGAGACACTAGGACTGGTCCCCAGTGTCCACGTACTCCCCGTCAAACACAAGCTCGGGCTCGGCGTCAGCAAACACCTCGTCCTCAACGAGGTACTCGGGCTCAGGATCTAACATGTGTCACCCAAAAGAGTAAAGGGGCACATGTCAGCAAGTCTAAAAGACTTGGGCAAGGAAACTGAAAGTGAGGCATCTAGCAACCTAGCAGTTATAGTATTAAGTAATGACATGACAGTTAAGCATGATGCAACAGTTTAAAAAGAGAAGCAAGCATGCACAATGTAGCAAAAGCTACCAAATCACTAATCACTTATCATTTAACACTTATCACTTATCACTTATCACTTATCACTTATCACTTATCACTTATCACTTAGTGCATAGAGAGTCCACCTGCTGGCCAGCTCGTGGCTCAGGCCGCTTATCTCTACCACTATTAATCAATTGTCACTGGTAAACACTTAGTGCATAGAGAGTCCACCTGCTGGCCAGCTCGTGGCTCAGGCCGCTTATCTCTATCACTATTAATCACTTGTGCACTAGAGAGTCCACCTGCTGGCCGGAGTGGCGGATCAGGCCAACTCGGGGCTCAGGCCGCTTATCTCTTACCCCACCCATATGTGTCGAGCGTTGGGGTTTCCAACTCACTAAGCTCGCTTCTGGAACACGAGCCAGGAATATAATATTGTAGCGTGCGCTACGCAATCACGATGAATAATCACTATGCAAAGACATGAACAGATATTTGCGTACCGTTAATTTAAATTAAACGTGACAGGCAAAATGCAATGACATGAACATATTCGCGTACCGTTAATTGAAAGTAAACATGACATGGTAATTGTGCAACATGCTAATAGTCGGAATTAGCTTCGTTGTCAAGCTAATTCCCCAATTTGCGCCTAGGCGAGTTTCATTTCGTCGCCTAGCCTCTTTTACGCCTAC